>JAHWFP010073902.1:0-25571 GCA_023313725.1 Lithobius niger | reverse complement strand
GTTGCTTTTCGTCTACTTTTACGATCCGTATCGTCGGGCATCCAATCTTCATAGAACACTAGGCAATGGACTATTTGTTTTGCACTCCTTTACAAGCCTGGGCTCGATGTAACTTGGTGTTAAAGTTTTTTAGTGTGTAGCACAAACTGAAATTTGTCCTTGTCATGGAGTTTTCCTCACTTCAGCTAGCCTTTACCCTTGGGTCCTGTAGCTCATGAGTCATGACCTTACCTTGTTGTGCCTCACAGAGACGTTACTACTGTCAAGAAGGCAGGATGGCCAAGCATGAGAGGTTGAAGCATGATGGCTGATCCCCAACCTGGCCGGAGATGTAAGAGTATAGAGCATCAGTTGATTAAAGCAGAGTATCCATGGCTACCAATATGACGTGCGAGTATTTCGGCCCGAACAGCGTCTAGAGTGAACCCATGACGGCAGCAGAACCACCCCTGTGCAGCTGCCTTGCCACATCTTGGCACCCTCACTAACGAACCAGACTTACCGTCATGATCTTCATGGACCTTGGGACTGAGAAAACGCGTAATAGCTTGATCGAGTGCAACAGGGTTGTAAGCAACTATGTCATCAGGGGCTTGGTGTATGCTATCCTATGTGAATCCTGCAAAACTATACGTGTTTATTTTGGAGAGACGAAGCACCCCCTTGCTAAAAGTGTTTTTCCACATTGTGGCTATGTTGACTCCAGCGACTGATCATTCCTTAGGCCACCATTTTTTAGTAGAAGTCACCGTCCAAGATGGTTCTGAAATAGCAGTGGTGTTCATAGAAAACGCACCAACACATCAGGCTAAAATTGGAAGCGTGGACTATTGCCCTGAACAAGACCAGGACTTTAAATTTAACAACGAAATTATCCTGTAATGGAGCAATGGGCAACTTTGTTTAAAAAAAAATGTTCATGTGTAGTTGTTACCCATGAGCCTCTTATGACTTGCTCCTTGTGACATGGAGCTTGGCCACGACTCTTGCTTGTTTTGGTATGTATAAATTTAACAGTTTTATGTTTAATGTTGGATGGGTCGAGTTGTTTATTGTGTTATTGCGTTTTTTAGATTCTGGAGAAGTTTCCGTTGTGCAACGAAAGTTTTATTTCATGTAGTAAACATGCTAGATTGCTAGTCAAGGGAGTCCAGCTGTCCGCCTGGTTTTGTGTTATTGGATGCATCTACCCTTGCTCACCCAAGTGAAATAGCTCTTTAAAAGGAAAGTGATCAATGTTTTTGATCTGAAATTTGAATGTAAACTGAAAAGCTTTTGTGGTTACCACGTGGTTCGTTATAGGGCGGTTTGCGGGTTCAGTTACCAACGAACTTCGTACAAGACTCGCAGCGGCATACAATCTCGCACCAAACGTGAACCAAGATGGCGGCACACACTAAACCAAACGTTCTCAAACCAAACGTTAACACAAACTGTTACATAGGTCATGCAACGTAGGTCCAGTTAGAGGTGCTTTCTAGTTAAAAAAATGCCATTGTCACTCTTGATGTTTAATGTCTGGACCGTGCGTTTCATTTACTTTTATGATCCAGATCGTCGGAGTTGCATCCCCTCTTCACAAAACACTACGTTTAGTCCATTTGTTTCCTACGCTTATGTACTGTCAGGTCTCGGGGTGTGCGAGTAGAATAATTTTAATTCGAGTCGAGTTGAGCCGAGCATCACGCTGAGTTCGAGTATTTGGTTAACACGCTTATTTTGCAAGCGTCTTTTTTATTTATTAGTGTAATAACAACTAAGATGTTGCTTTATGGACTGTTCGGGTCAATATCTACAACTAGTCTTCCAATTTTTAGGATACTACTTTAAAATGGTTTGACTTAGTGGCTTTTAATTAATGTGCACCACCGGAAAGCTCTCGTTGGGACGATGAATTTGGTATATTTGAACGTCAAAATCGGTATAAATTTGCGAAGTTATCGCATTTTGCCGGTTTCGAGCTTTGTTGGGATAAATCGAGTCGAGTTTGAGCAGATAGGAAACTTGACTCGAACTGGAAACTTTCCGAGGCTTGCACACCCCTAGTCTCGGCATGGCATAACTTTGCGTAAGGGTCATTCGTTTATAGCTCACACCTATGGAAACGTCCTCTCAGCAGGACGGCTGTCTTGTGATGTACGCAACTCGCTACATGCATGTCTCAGCCAGGGTCGCATTAGTAAGGGTTGGGCCTCCCCAGGAATGAAAATTGGGGGGGGGGGGCTCTGTTTTCCAAGCCCTTTTTATATGATTATAATTTACCCCATGAATTGTGTGCATTTGTGCGGTTTTTTTCTTCTTTTTTTCTGGAATCTCGGGTGGCCCAATCCAGCAGTGGCCTTAGCATTTTTCTTGCTATTGAATCCAGGACACATTACCCCCACATGAACGTATGTATACACATGTGCCACAATGCATCATTTCCAGAATCGATGGTCATTCTTAAAGGTATTCGGTAATGCTTATTTTTATTTGCCACGTATAAATTTAGTAATAGCTGATAAAAGAATACAGTGAAATGCCAGTGCTTCTGATATGGTTTTATTGGTTTTAAAAGGCGTGAAATTTAAAGTCGTACCTTTCTCTGGTCATACCACTGCTAGTTGCTTGCGTCAAATGCATCATTGTTGTGATCTTACACCATTCCATTGCTGAATAAGTGCTTGGCCGACTTCATTTCTTTAATCCGGGATTCAATGTTGATTGTAATTTATGTAACTGTAGTGGCCAAGAAGACACGCTTGCTCAACCTGATCCACCAAATATTCCTGCCATCTCCTCTCGTACCAACACTACAAATCATGTGAGGGAGGTGGTTACTTCCCATATAGATGCTCCGATTGTTCCAGTCGGCAAAAGAGCACGACTCGCCACTAGTAGCAGTGAATTTCATCAGCGAGTCATTCCCTCTTCCAAACCAGTTGGATCCAGTAGTGTTGAACCAATAACAATTGATGACTCAAATGATGGTGAGTTGTCTTTTTTTTTTTGTATTCGTACTACCATTTAACACTGCATAACTCAAACATGGGTGGTTACATATTTTTTAAAGAATATTCCAGGGGAGGATTAAAAAATCGTCTTGTTTGAAATGGTTGCTTGCAGAGCAGAATTTGAGTGTATAGATTCAATTGCAAGTTGAAAAAGTCTCCACACTTATAATGTATAAATTGCCACATAATTATTTGTTTCTCTGATTTGATTATGTGTGCAAGTGTTTTTGTCAGTTCATTAGGGACAAAAGAGAATTATCTTTTAAAATAAGCTTCCAATTTTACGTGTAAAAAGCTTATCTGTGGGGATTCAATAAGGCATAGCTTTTACAAAAAAAAAAAAATGAGCATTTTTGGAGCACTGATGTAGCGTGCAAAGGTAGTACATGTAAAATATGTAACTTTGGAGCTTAATAATTAAACCTCATCCAACGAACCGACCTGAAGTGAGGGGAGTTATGAAGCGAATCTTAGAAGAAGGGGGAGGCTTGTAACTTGCAACAGGAAAAAAATGTTGTGTTAATTTCATTGTGAATGTAAAATAAAATATTTATATTGCAGAAAAGGTGAGGCCATACAAGTGTTATCCTCTTTGTACTAGTGTACCATGGTACCAAAAATGCAACGGTATGCAATACCGGTATTGTTTTAATATGAAAAAAGGGTGCTGAAATTATAACAATACAGTAGTTCATTTAGTTCTTTTGTTGTATGGCTCTAAAAAGTGCAACAATTAGTTAAATGTCAACAATGGTAAAATTGAAGTTCTAAACAATGCACAAAAGTGGAGCCAAATTTGCTTACTTTGATAGTTTTTTTTTTTATCTTTGCATTTCTATGTGGATAGCAGATTTATTAACTACAAATTTTAGAGAAGATGAGTTTTTTTTTTATCAAATATGTTGTGAAATATGCACTAGCTCAAATCAGGGGGGAAAATTTTAAAAATGTTCCGTAAAAAGTCAATTCACTAAAAAATCACGTACATTTCCACAAACTAGACACTTACTCCTATGTCCAGCAAATTTTCAACAACTAACTGTTGTCATCATCAGGCTTTTAAGGTTGATTTAGTCCCTGATCACATCTTGCTTCAACGTTGTTTACAAGTGCCGTTTTCGAACTTGCCGGTAATCGTTGCCTACTACATTTTACGGACCGTTGCACGTCAGGATTCTGCTCGCTCAGTTCCCATCGCCTACTCAATTCTCTTTCCAGTTCAGCGTTAACCAGGTGGCCCACGTTAGGATTTGATGGTCCTTGAATGTTCATGAGTGGTTTTTCATGCAATTCATGTTGTTTAATTGCTACTGATTCCAGGCGCCTAAGATGTTTATCTCTTGCTGAGTTTGAGCTCAAAAGCGTCCTGGTTTTTTCCCAATCTATTGTGTGACGTGTATACATGCAATGCACTGCTATTCCGTTGTCCTTCTTATTTCTTACATTTGCCACAGTCTCACTCGTGCTCCTTTAGTACATCGTTTACCATGGAGCTATCAAGAGAGTTCAGCACTTTCCTCGTCACAAAGTCAAAATCATCAAGTTTGCCGTGATGGCATGATGTTCACGCTCGACCTCGCGGTGTTTTTGACCCCAAAGCAGAATTTTCTGCCACTGTCTGCGACACCAATTGTCAGGGGAAAATTATCTGCCGCTAATCTGTTTTTTCGTATGGCTACGTGCATATTTATTGGTTTTTACTGAATAGCTTTTCAGTGCTTTATCCTATTGATCTGGCTCTTCCATCAACGGAAAGGTCTCGCCGAAACGATTAAAATGGTGTATTGGAATGTCCAAATTGGTCAAAAATTGGCGAAACGGCAGAAATTTGGTCAAAACAGCACATTTTGTCTGCAACTGTGCCAGATTATCTGCGACATAGTCGCACCCCTTTTCTGCCTTCGGGGTTTTTGAAACAGGCTAACCTTTGGGGAGCTATTCTTGCTGCTGGCAACAGGCTGGTGAAAGCATGTAGGGTTGGACCCGAAGGTTAGGGCTGCGGACTGGGGGGTCACGGTTGCTAAGATCTGCTTGAACTTGGTGGGTGGTGTGAGGTGAGATCACCAACCGACCTGAGATCTTTGCGGCAGCGTGCCCACAATCATGTCCAGGGGATGGCTGTCTTGCAAGATACTGAGGGCAGAATGCTGCCCTAATTTTGTGGCTCCTGAGGCTCTGGATATCCCTCATGTGTTCCTCCCTGTCCCTTGTACTTAGTATATGTTGTTCGTTATGTTTTGTTGTCGTATTTTAAGATTGTACCGTGTGTACGGTAAATGCATAAATAAAATAAATAAATTAAATAAATAAATATAAATTTATACCTAAATTTATTTAGATCGTTTTGGACTGATGTGTGGCTTTTACTGAATAATTGACAGTACTTAAAGCTAGTAAATCAGATTAGCAGTCTTTTAAGGTGCAAGAAGAAAATAACGTATTCAAATGTGAAAATCGGTCAAATTTTTGGTGAAATTATTGGGAAGAAAATTGTTTCAATGATGATAGAAAACCAAATATTGCCGACACCTATTTTTTTAGACTGCGATTCCCGATTACCATAGAATTTTTTTTCATTTTCTTATTCTGTAAAACATTTTTCATAGGATTTCCAGATGATGATGACTTGTTTCCAGAACCAGCTGATTATGATTGGGCAGCAGATGAGGTGAGCATTTGAATAGGATTTTGTGTCCCAAAATTACCTGACGATTGGCATCAGTGTTGCGTGTTGTTGTATTGTCATGTCTGCTAAGTAACTTGATAAGTCTGAACCGTAACGTTCAAACATGTTGGCCAATTGACAAAGTAATGCAGTATTATTATTATTGAGCCACAAAAAGGAATAACCAGATTTTCGATCGACCAGACACCTGGGTATTTTTATTTTACGTTGTAAGTCATTTATTTATTAGGAATCGGATTATTCAGAGGCACAGGGGCAAATTGCTCTCCAAGAATCTTCATTGCATTACAGATGGATTACTTGGATTGCACAATAATGTAACTAATTTAATTTTTCATAACTTTTGGAACTGCACCAAATAGATGTGGGCTAGATATTTGTGTCGTTTAAACATCTTGAAAAGACCTTTGCAATTGCTCTATTTCAAGCTTGAAAGAAGCGTTCCTATTGTAACTTCCTGGCTTGAAAGGACTTTTTAGTTGCCCAGTTTCTAGCATGATAGGACCTATTCATTTGCTCTGTTTGTAGCTTGAAAGGACCTTGTAATTGTCCTTATCTTGCTTGAAAGGACCTTTCCAGTTGCCAGACTTTTGGCTTGAAAAACTTTTTCAATTGCTCCATTTCTAGCTTGACAGGAGCGTTTCATTTGTCCTTTTCTAGCTTGAAAGGACCTTTCCAATTATTCTGTTTCAAGTTGAAAGGAACTATCCAATTGTTATTTTCTAGCTTGAAAGGACTTTCCAGTTGCCCTGTTTCTAGTTGCCTTGTTTCTAGTTGCCTTGTTTCTAGTTGCCTTGTTTCTAGTTGCCCTGTTTCCAGTTCCCTGTTTCTAGTTGCCCTGTTTCTAGTTGCCCTGTTTTCTAGTTGCCCTGTTTCTAGTTGAAAGAACCTTTCCAATTGTTATACAGTGAAACCGCTTTATAAAAATATTCTATGGTAGTTTCTAAACAGAATGTTTTATCGTTATTCACAATCAGTTTTGCAAGCATTGTTGTTTAAATTGCCTCAAAAACAGCATTGTTATAATAGGTTTGTTGTTGTAATAGGTATTGTTATAACGGGGTTTAACTGTATTTCTAACATGAAAGGGCCTTAACAGTTGACAGTTTCTAGTAGGGATCGACCGGATAGCATTTTACTGGCTCCGATTCGGTTCCGGATAATTTGATGCTAGCGCTGGATTGGTTCCGGATCTGGGTTCCGAATCCGAGCCAGTCCCCGATACTGGGTAATTCACACAAAAATGATGAAATAAAGTTGTTTATTTTTTCCCTTATAAGTTGCAGCTGGTGTTAATTTTCGTTTTTTACATTACTTTCTTATATTAAATACTTAAGTCTTACGCCATTAAAAGTACAGTACAGTGCCTATAGGCTACAGCACTTTGTTTTTCAATGTTGTTAAATTCTGGAAATTTGTTTGAAACAATCAAACAAAGCACTCAATAGGTTAATCTTCGATGGCCAAATGGTGACGGTTACCATCCGTCCTAACGGGGTTTTCTTCGAATAGCTCGGCTCACAGAGGTCTCAGGGACTTGTGGTTGGGCTTAAAAAATCAGAAAAGATTTTTCTAAATTAAGAATCTTCTCATTGATTAGCCTAGCCTGCTGCTTCAATTCGAAAAATAATTCACAGAATTTTGCAACATTTGTGAAACCAGCATATATGCATTTATTTTAGAGTAAAGTTATTTGGTTGCATAAAAAAAAAAATTCAAAGTCACAACAGGTCTTTTATTTTTTTCTTTCATTTAAATGAACAAAACTGAAAGACTCAACTCCTGCAACTAACTCTTGTTGTTTATCATGCTAGAATTTGTTGCTAGGTTTTGATGCCTTCCTTAACCCTTCGTGGGCCGTGAACGTCGTATGACGTCCTCAATAAATGTCTCTGGGAGGCCACAAACGTCATATGACGTCCATTTAATTCTCGTGATGGTTTTGTGGTCAGTTTCAGATGTTTTCACGTAATGTTTAGAAGCCTGTGTGCAATTAATCTTACTACCAAAAAATGGGTGCATTTGTTTTCATCAAAACACAACAAATAGCACGTAAAAAAGTTTGTTACATAATTTTTCACAATTTTATCAAGCGGACAATGTCAGTGCTTGTACTTAACACCAAGAAATTATGGCCAGGGATGGTTTATTTGTAAATAAATCGTGGCACGCAAAGGGTTAAACCAGCTTCTAGACTAAAGAAGAACGATTTTGGTTAGAAGATACTATCTTTAATCTTTGGTCTAGACGACGATCGTCGCTTCAAAACTGTTCGACGAATGATGCGTCATCCCCTCAGTTCAAAGCCCCGTTGCAAAGAAAAACTTCCAATTTCGTACAATGGAGGTGTAATTCCGACTGAATTACCTACTTTGGCACGCATATTTTGCATTAATTATTTTAATATCATTTTTTGTTTACCTCAATTGATGTTTTTGTTGGTAGTTTCGTCAAAATTGACGTGAAATTGCTTTTGTTTGCTAAAAACAGCCCTTCTTTCAAGCTGTCGTAACTCAATTCTACTTGTACGGTATTAATTAAAAACATTAAAAAGAAAGATTTCGGAAGCAGTAAACGATGCTGTAATGGAAGAATAACCAGTGGATGTTATCATTTCAAGGTCTCCTGGGTACTGCAAATTGAAGGTTTTCGTGAGCACATTTTTGTTGTCGAACTGGCAATTTTTTTAAATTATGAAAACATAATATTGTCGTGCAAAGTAGCCTAAATTTTTGTACAATAATTTACAATATAATTATTTTATCTGCAATTTTTTTTTACTCGCAGTCCGCTTAGTGATTTTACTAATGAGCAAGGAAAAAAGGAAATTGATTATATGTGTTGGATGCGGTGTAATATAATTACCGAATCCGGATCTGGCCGGATACTGCATTATCCATTGCCGGATCCAGATATATCCGTACTCGGTTGATCCCTAGTTTCTAGCTTGAAAAGACCTTTACAATTGCTCTATTTCTAGCTTGAAAGGACCTTTCCAGTTGGTCTTTTTCTAGCGTGAAAGGACCTTTCTAGTTGGAGAAAACTTTCCAGGTGCTCGATTTCTAACTAAAAGACCTTTCCAATTGCTGTAGGTATAACTTGAAAGTTGAAAGGATCTTTTCAGTTATACTTTTCTCAAAACAAACCGTTAGGCCTACTGGAATTACTTTGAAGTCCACTAGAATCACCTGAAACTCTTGAAATTATTCATCACACACTTTCAAAATCAGGGTACTGTCTGTATTTTGCAAATTTTTGACTGTATATGAACAGGCTTCATCAGGCACGATCAAGGAAATACGAGTCCTATAGTTCCATCTTCGTCGTTTTCATCTGCTTGAAAAGAAACTTCTTTTCGAGCAGACGAAAACGACGAAGATGTATCCACAGGACTCGTATTTCCTTGATCGTGCCTTCGAAAATTTGCAAGATGCAGACGGTATCTGGATTTTGAAAGTGAGGGTGATGAATAATTTCCGACTTCCAGTTTTCCTTTTCTAGCTTGAAAGTACTTTTCCAGTTATTTTGTTTCTAGCTTGAAATGATCTTCCTATTTATCATTTTCTAGCGTGAAAGGACCTTTCCAATTGGTGTTTCTAGCTTATAAGGATCTTTCCTTTTGGTCTGTTTCTAGCTTGAAAGGATCTTTCCAGTTGGTCTGTTTCTAGCTTGAAGCTTGAAAGGACCTTAACAATTGGTCTGTTTCTAGCTTGAAAGGACCTTCCAGTTGGTCTGTTTCTAGCTTGTAGCTTGATAGGACCTTTGCAGTTGGTCTGTTTCTAGCTTGAAAGGATCTTTCAGTTGGTCTGTTTCTAGCTTGAAGGACCTTTCCAGTTGTTCTGTTTCTAGCTTGAAAGGACTTCTCATTTGTCCGCTGTCTAGCTTGAAAGGACCTTCTCAGTAGTCCGGTTTCTTGCTAAAAATGACCTTGCCAGTTGCTTTATTTCTTCCAAAGAACTTAATCGTAATTTTTAATTATGTTCGTTTAACTTTGGTGTAGGTTGAAATGGTCACAACTGACTTTAAAAGCAAAAGTGAATCATAACACTAACAGTACAGTATTGTTGTGCTTTAATGACTGAATTTGTACTGTTTAAAGCAGGAAGTTCATGTTCCCATTTTGGTTTTGCAGTTGAGAGGTCATCCTAAAATGTGCGAATGTAATTTTCTTACGGTAATTCAATAACCGTTTTTTTCTTCTCCATATCTAAGTAAGGCCCACAGCCCCATTGACAATGTTTCCAATTTATCAGCTTAAAGGTAAATTTAAATACAGTATTTTTAATTCATAAATACATATGGTTTAATTATTACACCATACTGCAAGATCTAAAATCCTTTAACAGTCTGCTCTCTAGTAACAACGTGTTTCGTTCGCGTTATGCACTCAGCTGAAAGATGGTATCCATTACATCGGCAAGAATTTTATTTAATATAAATTAATAACTAGGTTTTTGTTTATTTACAGATGGATATTGATGAATCCGAAGATTTTCAAACTCACCGTCGTTCCGAGAGTCCTGTTTTTAATTCCTCAGCAAACACTTCTGGTTCTTCAATAAAGCCACCCATTTCCACTGCCTCATCTAGTAGTTCGCTTCGTACCAACGTCAGCAGTTTGAAAAATGCTGTGGATAATGGAACCATTGTCAAGAAGAGCAATGAAGTTAGGAATGGCCAGGCAGCAAAAAGGCTGTCACTGACCCTTTCTAAGCACAAACAGGACACTGTTTCGGATAACAAATCAAAACCACTCACACTTGACAACTTTTTCACTTCGAAGTCTAACCCAAAAGCACCAACATCATCCGTTCAGTCAAGCACAAAGTCATCTTCAAAAATTTTGGCCAGGACTGACTCTCCCAGTGATGATTGGGATGACGATTTTGACCTTGACGAGAGCAGTTTTTCAAACCAACCCCTCGGTGTTCCTAAATTAGCAACTGGTAATTCTGCGGCAGATCATGCCCAATCTGTTAAAAAGCTTGACAGCAGACCTTTAATACGGGACATGAGGTCTGACACGTCAACGAGTGATACAAGTGAAGGTGACATACTCAGGCCACGTTCTGCACGTCGTGTTCCTATAGTGATTGATGATGACGACGATGACGAAGACGATTTGGTAGCTGAAAGATTTTCATTTACCACCATTGCCGAAATAAAGAGACAGTCTTCAGTCACTCCTGCCACCCAATCATTTAGGGTGCGTGGATTCATTGCTGGAATCACATCTACCTTGAAGACAACGGAAAGTGGGTGGAATTTGTCAGCAAGAATTTGTGATGGAACTGGCCATCTGGAAGTGATTCTGGCAAATCCGGTGAGGTGACACATTATCCTTTTTAGTTGTTAAGACGCCTTTAGTGCGGCCATGTAAATAAATCTGTTTGGTAACTAACAATCTATTTTACATTATTTTTATGTAAGTTATCCTCGGTAAAAAATGGCCAAAATGTTAATATTTGTGTTGTGACCAAAATCAAACATAAAAAATGTTGACCCGTGATAATTTAAGCAAACCTGTAAACCAAACGTTCAACACAAACCTAAAAACCAAATGTTCAACGTTGCATGGCCTAAAGTCAAAAGTATGACAAAAATACAGATAAATACCAATAAATACCAATTGTACCGATACCAATATCGGACTGTCCCTACCAGAAGGTCCGTGGCTCCACCGTGGATCCCATCAACTAACCCGGCAGAAGAGATGACGGCATCGACCCATCCATTACGTTGAAGTTTACGAATTTTTAATTGAGGGGGGGGGGGCCCATTCTGTGATAAAAGTTTGATTTCCTACTCCCCAGCCTGAATGGGTAAATCTGGTTTTCTCCCCAGCATATTATTATTATTAAGGCTGTACTGAACAGATTTAGCCGAACAGATTTTGGCAGATTTTGAGCCGATCGGTAAAAATCGGTTCGGCGAACAAAAACCTACAGATTTTCGATTTTTGCCAGGCCCTTGATAATAAATAAATTCTGTTTCATCGCATGTTTTGTTACCTTTTGTTTTAATTTAGGCTAGGCCTACATGTTTTACATTGTGTAGGCTAAGGTTAATAACGACAAATATTTACTTTTATTTTGGTAAAAAAAATGTATTCCAATGTTTGCATTAGCCTACATATTTGTTAGCATACAAGTTTGTGTAAGCCAGAAAAAAATGGTTAAAAATCGGTAGCGATCGGAACACCAATCAATTTATGGCTGATCGGATCTGAATCTGTTCGGCAGAAAAAATGCTGATCGGTACAGCGTTAATTATTATTATAATTCATCCGTCCTCCCCTCACTGTTGTCAACATGTCGATGCACTGGACAATAAAGAGGGCAACCATGTCCACACATGCTCAACATCAGGATTGCCTGGGTCGCTTTAAAAAGGGTCTGTTGGTTGGGAAGAAGTGAGGATTTATTTTTTAGTCAGGAATTTTAATGGGTGGGTGAGTCCTAGGGATAAAAGCAGATTTACCCGTTCAGGCTGGGGAATGGGAAATCCCACGTTAATTGTCGTTAATGGTGAAAATTAATAGAAGAGGTGCACTACTTTCATTTGTGCGAGTAGAATAGTTTTAGTTCGAGTCGAGCCGAATTTGTAGCAGAAGAATCGAGTATGGAGTTAAGTTAAGTATTTGGTGAACACACTTGTTTTTCAAGTGTCTTTTATATTTGTTATTATAACAACAACTAAGATGCTGCTTAACGGACTGTGTGGGTCAACGTTTAGAACTGGTTTTCCAGTTTTTAGAATGTAACTTTAGAATGGTTTGAGCTAGTGGTTTTTAATTTTTACCACCGAATTTGGTATATTTGAACGTCAAGAACGGTAAAAAAAAATCGGCAAAGTTATCGCATTTTCACTGGATTCAAGTTTTTCGAGTATGGATACAAACGATGCGACGAGCCGAGTTCGAGTACACATTGCATACTCGGGTCGGCTGCAATTTTTCGAGTATCGCACATCCCTATCGTTATCCTTTAAATGTCTCTTTTATGTCTGTTAATATTAATGAGAAATTCTTGTGCATTTCAGTTTCTTGAGCCGTTAATAGGTCTCAAAGCCCAAAACAGGCAGGCCCTAAAAGCTATAGCCAAGGAAGATCCTGGGTACAAGGAAAAATTGAGACAGGTAATTGAAAATGTATTCTTGTTTAAGTAAATGAGTTGGACTAAAGGCATTCATGATTGTTAAATTTTGTTTTACAGTATTATAAAAATCTGTTAAGTGCTCGTCCTTAGTTGTGAAGCATAACGTTTTCAACTCTTTCCTAGTTTTATTTTTTAACTTTGTATTTTTTGTTTCCTCTTCCTTTTCCAGGCTGCTATCAGTTGTCAGGTAAAACTGATGAATTTGTGTGCCTTCTTAGAATTGATGTGTCCACCAAACGAAACCCCTTCACTTGTAGGGTTTAGCCCAGTGACAGCAAACACATTGTTGACCCTGATGAAGCCCAAAAGACTTTCACAGAGTTCAGGAATCTTGCAAAACTCTTGACACGAAACATAATTTTTGAACTAATTGATAAATAGGAAGTGTAGACTCGTCGAAAGCAAGAGTTGTGTGCTATACTGTATTGTGTTACTTCCTTAAAGGTAAGTGCACACTCCTATCAGGATTATACACTAATAACTGATAATAGACAGATGGGCAAAAAACAAAATGATGGTGCAGCAAATCATTGATCTCTACATTTCCTGACCAACTAGTTGCTGTGGCCTTTTGGGTGGAAGCATTCTGAAGTCATGAAACATGGACTATTTTCAGTTAATTATTTTTAAACTGAAATGTAGCTGGCTACAGTTTCACAAGAGTTGGTTTGTTTTGCTTGCTGCTCCAGTTGGAGTTAATGTTTTGAGATAATTGCATATTCTAGACTACCATACTGACCTGGAATAGTGGAATGTAAGGGTATTTTTCACGAATTCATTCTGAATCTTCATATGTTTGCATTCAGATTCTTGACTCTGCCATATTTTGACCGATTTTGAAGTGTGGATACACCACTCAGATCTGTTAGTTTTTTTTAAAGCATGGTGCTAATAAGAAATAATTCATTCAGTTTTTGAATTATTTAGTAATAACTGATGAAAAATGGACCATAAATATGTATCATGGAATCCTCAGTACCCTTGTCAGAATTTCTTATAACATTGCGTATAAGAAATGTAAATAAGAAATTGTGTATGGTTCCAAATGTGACTTCATACAAGCTTCACATATGAAAGTGGGGCATGCCGTGTATAAGAACTTGAGTAATTCTTATCTGCAAATCACATAAATTTGTGTAGGATAATCGTACATGATTGTGTAGAATAATCTTGTATGATGGTTTGTATAGAATAATTATATACATATGCTCATGCAGAATAATCTTACGTGATCGTATTGAGGAATCATATAGGAAATTCGTATGTAAAGACACACGCCCGTGTGTCGCCCGCCAAGATTCAACGATAACATTTTAACGTCCTTCCTATCCATATAATATTTTGTATATGTGAGCATGGCGACCACTAGACACTGTCTTTACACCTACGGCAGTTTGGTTGTTTTCAGCCTTCTGAGGATAAATAACAATGCGGCAGTAAAGCTGCAACTTTGTTTGATCGAGAGAATTTGGTTGCCTAACAACAAAAATTCAAGACGTAAGTAGTGTGTCGCCCTCCAAGATTATAAATGATAACACCTATCCAGATAAAATATATATGAGCATGGCAAGCACTAGACACGTTGTGTCTGTACAGCTAAGGTAGTTTGTCTGTTTTCAGCCACGTGAGGATAAATAACAGTGCGACAGAAACGGCTGAAACTTGTTTGATCGGGAGACTTTGGTCGCCTGACAACATAAAAGTTGACACATTAATGACACAGCTTATCGTTTTCTTTTTAAAAAAACGATGTGAATAACGTTGATATTTGCCTAATTACTTACCACTACTTACTACTGGCAACACTTTTTTGTATCACGAAAATAAACACTTCCATGTGGTGAATAAGGCTGGCTATCAGATCATTTTACAGGTATTGCTCTGTAGATTTGCCATTTTCATAAGGCCTCTTCTAATTGGTGAAGTGGTTCAGGGTCCTCTAAATGACCAAATTGATTGTTTTTACATTGTTTTAAACATTGTATTTATGCAACAATGCCAAACTGAACAGCAAATAAATACTACAATACTGAGAAATACTGATCATACGAAAAAAGGTGACTGCTGTCCTCAAAATGTAACTAAAGTAAACAAAAAATGAAAAGAAGTGGACCAGAAAACTAGATTGGTGTTTCATCTCCTAATTACTAAGAAAAAATAGATTTCATCAATTTGACCAAAAAGATCTGATATCTACCCCAAAACGAAACTTGTTAAGGATTCCCGCCACCCTTTCGGTCTTGTGAAGTTGTGATATCAAACGCCAAGTTCTTTTGCCAAGCTAATCCCACCGACTGACTTCAAACGTTAAATGAAATAATGAAAAATTGTGCAGTAAGCAATTTTCATATATTTCATTTAACCTTCGAACTATTACTCGGTGGGATTAGCTTGGCGTTTAATATCACGACTTCATACGGCCGTAAAGCTTGACGGGAATCCTTAAGTTTTGTTTTGGGGTAGATTACTATTACTGAATTTGAATTTGAAAGAAAATTCGACAGAAAGCCTGCTGGCTTATGGCGTCGAGCATCCCCTACTACCAATTTTTGTACTCGTAGGGTGGTATAAAGGAGGGCAACACAATATCAAGACGTTTTGTGAAGGTGATCACGGAAGGGGCTTTCACAACTTCCTCCGGTAGCTTGTTCCACAGGTTGCACACTCTGGAAGCAAATGACTCTTGTCGTAATGATGTCTGGCAGCGTTGTTTCACAACCTTAGCTCCGTGGTTTCTAGTTCTAAAATCATCAGTGCCAACAAGCCAAGATTTTTCAAGTGGATTATTGGAGTTAATAGTCTTATATGCAAAGATAAGGTCTCCGCGAGAACGTCGGTAAGCCAGTGTGGGAAGTCTGAGTCGCGTAAACGTTCACTGTACGGCAGATTGGATAAACCAATGACCCGCTTTGTTGCACGTCTCTGGAGTCTTTCCACTTTGTCCTTGTCGCGTTCAAGTCTGATCCACGAAGCTTGGTTTGCATATTCGATGATGCTTTTAATAAGACTACAGTACAGTTTAAGGAAGATCTTTGGTTGAAGCTCATCAAATGTATTTCGGACTGCTGCTAGCACAGCATAGGCCTTGGCTACAACAGATTGGACATGTGTAGAGAAGGAAAGATCACCATCGAGAATGACACCAAAATCTTTCTGTGAAGCCTTGTCTTGTAATAGTTTATGAGAACCAAGGTCGTAGATAGTGTGAAGACGTTGGTTGCCAGACCTAAGGATACAACACTTGTTTTCGTTAAGGTTCATGTTCATGTCCTCCACCCAGTTAATAACATGATGAATGTTGTCTTGTAGGATAGCAGCGGTTTCAGGTGTGTTAGAGGTGCAAAGAGGTTAGTGTCGTCCATAAAGATGCCGTGGTCGACTGAAATCTTGGAGGAAAGGGATTTGATGAACATGACAAACAACAGTGGACCTAACACACTTCCCTGCGGAATCCCGCTACGTACAGGTAAAGGCTCTGACAGAGCTTCCTCGACTGAACATCGCTGATGTCTACCTGACAGAAAGTCACCGATCCAGGCAAGAAGTGTTCCCTGTATGCCTTCGTCAGCCAGGCAGTCGATCAGCTTGTTGTGACATAGCTTTGTTTTCTTATTAAAAACAATGTGGGGAAAATGTTGATAATTGCCTAATTATAATTACTAGCTACTACTAGTTTCTCTAAAATAAATTTTTTTGTGGGACGATTAATGCGTCAAAACTTTTAAAACTAGCATGGTAAGAAAAAAAACAGGAATGTGGTGTTGGGCGGGGTACCAGAAATTTTTCAGCCGGTGCTGGTACCATGCTTAGTACCCCAGTCAACCCTCTCGAATGTCAATCCAGTAGCAGTCGCCATGAGCCAGTAGACCTTAGAAAGCACTCGCCATTTCATAATTTTTACTCGCCATATACATTTTTTGTATGATGCAAGGTTTCTCCATTTATGCATTTATGAAATTGTACAATTTTCTTCAACGCTAGTATTAATGCAGAAAAAGCTGTTGTACAGCCCTTATAAATCTGAATGTAACGCCGCAAACCGTTCGTCTCAACTTAAACGGTTCTCGAGATATCGCTCTTTGAGTAGCATTCTTAATTGCTAGTCGCCATTTTGGCGAGTAAGGTTAAATTCCAAGTTGCCAATTGTTGATTAGCAGTCGCCAAATGGCGAGTGGCGACCGACATTGGAGAGGGTTGACCCCAGTATTTGTAAGTGAGGCACTATCTGTCATTGTGATCGTGTGGTGCCAACAAACGATTTTTTATTATAACAAATTTTATTGAAAACTTTGTTTGTTGATATAGTTTTTATGAAAAAAATTTATGCGAAATGTGATTGAGTATTTTCTGTCTTGAATTTGAGTGTTGCTCGTGTGATCTGAAAAAAATTATAAATTTTTTTCAACATTTGTTGCTTCGATCTTGGAAATTACTCATTACGCTCACTTTCAAAAACAGGATACTGTCAGTATCTTGCAAATTTTCGATTGTATTTCAACAAACTTCATCAGGCAGGGTCAAGAAAATTGAGTCTTCTGGTTACATTTTCGTCTGCTTGCTTCAAAAGAAAAGAACGTCCATGGCGTCCGATATTTACAAGGTAAGCACAACAAGCGGCATGGCACTTATATTTACAAGGTAAGCACAACAAGTCACCCGAAGCCGCAGCTAAAACAGATTTCCCAGAATGAAGTTGTAAGACTTATGAGGAACTCGAGCAGACCTGAATTGGCTAGGCCATACCTTTTTGAAGCGAAAGGAAAGTTTCTTAACTTAGGGTATCCAGCAGGGCTCCTAAATTCCCAAATGAAAAGAGCATATGGTATTGCAAAAAGCTGCAAAAGGAGGAATGAAAATGAACAAGACGTTGACGAGGTCCAGCAAGGAAGAAAAACACCCAGAGTAAGCCTAACTTTTCTTGAAGAGTGAGTGAGAAAATCAGCGAAATCCTAAGAAAACAAGGCGTCACGACTTATTTCAGAAATGTGAAAGGTCTGAAATCGAGGATAGTCAAGAAGGGGCAAAGTATGCAGGATAGCACTCAGAAACGCAGAGGGAAGCAGAAGGAGAAAGACGAGGCGACTATGGGAGATGTACAGGATACGAGCGAAGGAGTTAATTTAGTGCCATGCAATGGATGCAGTTCAGTTTACGTTGGCGAGACGAGAAAGGGGGTGAGGACAAGGCTTGGACAGCACATTGGAGACACAAGGAATGAAGTGGAAGAAAATGGAATTGCAGTTCACTGTATGGAAACTGAACACGAAATTGGCTGGGACAAGACAAGGACACTAGTAAGAGCAAACTCGAGGAGAGATCGACGCCTACGGTGCCTCGAGTCTATTGCGATCCAGCACCACTTGAAGAATAACATCCCCCTAATGAGCATCCAGGGCTCATCTAACCCAAAAGTCATGCATTTCGTTTGAAATGAATTAGATGGCATACTGAAGCAAAGATGGAGTGAAAGAAGCAAGTAATAAATGTGCCTAGGCCTTGTTTATTGCGAGAACCATGTAACATTGTAAATATATTGGTGGCCATGCCGCTTGTTGTGCTTACCTTGTATATCGGAGGCCGTGGACGTTCTTTTCTTTTGAAGCAAGCAGACGAAATGTTACCTGAAGACTCAATTTTCTTGACCCTTCCTGATGAATGAGTAATGAGTAATTTCCAAGATCGAAGTGAATCAACAGCGTTTCAAAGTAATTCAAGTAAGCCTAACGGTTTATTTTTTAACATTTGTTGCATCACATACGGTTCTTTTTTTTTACGTAAATAAATCAACTTCTAAAATTTGAATGTAACATGCTATCCAAGTAGAAATGCAAAGTTGGATCCATTTGAATGCATTGTTTAGAAATCTTATGTTGCCATTGTTGTTCTATTACTGATTGTTGCACTGCTTTGAGCCCTACGATTAATTTAACTATTGTTATAATTTAAGCCCTTTTTTTCAAAATACAAATTTTGAAACTGTATTCAACAGTTAAAATGCTAGCTAGGAAGATATTCAGTGATTTCCTGAACAGAACACCGCAAACCGCATGTTTTAATCTTGTACGGTTCCCGAGCTCTGAATATTTCAGCAAAAGTTGCCGATACTGATACTGCAAATATCAGCAACCGATCCGATCCAGTATCAAGTATCGGTGCAGTCTAAGCATTTTTCAAACCACAAGAACAGTAGCATGGAAACAAGACACACAATAATATATATACCAACTCAACAAATTTTACTGTGACAGGGTATCGACTGATTAGAGCCGACCAGCAACGGCTGGTGCGGGCAGGAACCAGCCCTCACTGTCTACAGCCGACCAAACCACGGAATGGGTGACGGGCCCAGCATACCACTCAATCTCCTCATTCCTTTGGCGGTACACACTTAGGAACAAGGTAGTAAACTCGCCCGACCGTTCGCCAAACTTTTAGATTTACACATCAAAACATTCAATGGTCCCCAAGCTTCTGCAGAGTAACCGTCAAACCGCTTGCAACATTCCAAAGATAATCTTACAAACAAAACAAAATACATGCCCATTGCGTTACACATTCAAGTAGACACGGAAACGTACCCCGTGAAACATGAATGGCAACCGTAGGGCCCCACTACGACCAACCATGGTTGTTTGTAGCCTAACCCAGCAGTGGTAGTGATTGTATACGACGTACAACAATAGCCTGTGTAGGACTCTTCCCACTGGTCTCCTAAAGCTCCAATCCAGCTTCTCTCAAACGACGTAAAGTGAAATGAAGCCTAAACCAAGCACTACACCCGTACATGACAAACACTTTGAACCAGTGCAGGATGCATGCCCTCAGTGATCAAAGCTTCAAGTCATTACCTTCCGTAAATTTGAAAGCCCAAACGCAAAGCGAAGAAACCATCAAGATCAACTATGTTGGTAATAGTGGCACTGCCAGAATCATAGGTGCAAGTCATCCGCCTTATAATCGTGGTCATCGTGCATATTTATTTGTCAAATTCACGGGTCCGAAAGTACAATTGCCGTATATTCGGGGCCAGTATGGTAGTTCTATGCAGTTATGCCAAAATGTTATTTTAAAATGAATTCTGTGTACTGTAAGAGAAGGCGAAGCCCGTCTAGCTAGCATTACTAAATGATCCTTCATAAGGATTTATCGAACTGATTTTGGCCTGTTTATATTTTATTTAGTCGTTTAAATTATGTCTCATAATTTTTTAAGTTGAACTTGGATAGCTCTGTTCATGATTTTAAGAGGGTGGGTACTAACGTGGTTTTTAGAATAAAGTTAAGAAATCACGAAAAAACTAATAGAAAAATACTTCTATTTTCATGAAAAAAGTGACATGAACAGTGTTTTGAGCTCAGTGTTGTGTTATTTACCAGTCTTCACACATAACATTTCGTGAATTTTAGTTGGGGGGTGTTGGTTGGGGATCTACGGTACAATGCTGCTAGTTTTTCACGTTTTAAGGGTATAACTTGAAAATAGTTTGAGCTGCTGGCGTCTAATCTCCATAACCGGAAATCCCTCGTCGAGACGATGAATTTGCTGTACTGTAATTTAAAATCAGTCAGAAAATGCCAAAGTCAAAGCCAATGCCAGATTTGAGTTTTTCGAGTATTGATGCGAGCCTAGTTCTAGTACCACACATGCCAAGCTCTGGCTCTACCCGGTTGGAGAAATTGTTAAGCTGCTCCCTTAATTCGTTTTTAGACAAAGTAAACATTGTTTAAGGTCATCGTCAAAATACTGCCCTATTAGATTTTTCGGCTAAACATCCTGCTACGTTCAGTACACTACGATGCAATGTTACATAGGAGAGACTAGGAAGGGTATTCGAACGAGGGTTGCTCAACGTGATAAATAAGAAAGATGACCACGATATCGCAGTCCACTGCAAATCTACGAATCCTGAAGCAGACTGGATGAGAATCTCACTCTTCTCAGGTTGAACTCTACTTTGACTCTTACCTCAGATGTTTAGAATCTCTGGCAATCCAGCAACATAAGAAGAAAGTAGTACCTCTAATGAACATCCAGGACCCTGCAATCTACCCCCAAAGTTACTCACCTGGCAGGCAGATACATCGGTAGACAGTTTGGCCATCAATGATGACTTGGTAGTGGGAATCACGTGCAGCCCAGTCTATACGGGGAGCTAAGCGGGTGGCCAAATTCAAATGCTCAAGTGGTTGGAACAAACTTAAATGATATTGATATTCTTGAAAAGACTGAGAGAAAAATCACTAAGTGCCCTCAACCTGTCAAGCCTTGTCTAACGCTTCGATAGGGGTGACGCCATCGAGATGTTCAAGATCCTCAACAACCATTACGACATTTCTTCTACCACTTTCTTTGAGCTGCGACGCGACGCTCGAAATCGTGGACACAACCTTAAACTTTTCCAGCAAAACATCCGTACTGAGGCCAGGAAACATTTCTTCACCAATCGAACTATCCGTCCTTGGAATCATCTACCTCAAGAGGTCGTTTCTTCCACCTCCACTAATCAGTTTAAAGCACGCTACGGTGCACTGTTTCCCCACTTGTTGGTGTTGTTGTTTTTCTTGGGCATTATGAGACATGCTCTTGCCGTCATTTGTATAATAATAATAATAATAAATGCTCAAGTAATCAGAAAGAAAAATGTAGTTGAAAGTTCTAACATCGTCAAGGCCTGACGAAGACATCTGAGGGATGTTGAAAACTTGCAGGACATAGTGGTGTCCTCGAAATGAATTTATGCAAACTTTTGATGTATTATTTCTATAACGAGTCGAAGTTTTCACGGTACAGAGCATAGTGATTATATTTTGAAGAAGTCTTGATGTTCACTGAACAAATGAACAACCATTCCAGCTCGCCTGGCCGGCCTTTTGTTTGCTCTGTTTAATGTATATTTGCCATGGGGGAAAAAATGACTACAATTTTACCATAGATATCTATACCCCCTCGCCTCTTTCCACTTTTCTTCCCCCCTTGCTGTTATTTACCCCACTGTCAGTCGATAGTGGGGTAATTTAAAAAAAAGGCCTTCGAGTCGGTGGTCCATAACAAATTGTTGTTTAAACTTCGGCACTATGGCTTCGTGGGGAAATTACTTGATTGGATCAAATCCTTTCATACTGAGCGTACTCGAAGCATAATCGTGGTAGAGGAAAAATCGGAGGACACGCAAATTATTAGTGGTGTCCCACAGGGCTTGGTTCTGGCACCCCTACTTTTCATTCTTTACTTAAATGACCTAACAGCTTGCCATCAAAATACTAACCACGAAAAATTTGCTGATGCCTTGAAGTTGCATTCTGCAACTATAAACTACTTAGATTTTCAGTGCCTTCAATCTGAAATCGACAATGTGGTTACTTGGTCCAGAGACTGGCAATTACTACTGGCCAAGGACAAATGCATTTGGTTACAGGCGGACTTGAAAACTTCCCCTCATTGTACTTACATAAGAATGTACGCAAATCATAGGGCACGCTGCTTCTCCTCAGGGAATCGTGACATTGGTCTTTGGACCTACGAGGTCTATGTTCGTCCTATTCTCGAGTACACAAGTCAGGTTTGGTCATCGGGTCTCCTAAACGACATTGACCAGATTGCGTCGGTGTCGAGGCGGAATACCAAGTCATTACCAGGCATGCTGAACTTAAACCTACGCTCAACAACTAAAAGTTTTAAAGCTTGAGTCACTCAAATTAAGCAGATTAAAGGCGGATCTCAAACTAACCTACTTGATCGTTCACGGTAAACTGCTACTAGTTGTTCCTCTGTTCGACCTGAGCAATCTTACTAAGACACGGTTTCACCAGTTAAAATTAAACTTTCCCAAGTACCATTTAAATTGTAAAAAATTCTTTTTTGGGGTTAGAGTAGTTCCCACTTGGAACTCATTGAGTGCCGAGATTGTCTCAGCCAAGCCTGTGGGTGCTTTCAGAAGGATGCATAACACATGTTGTTTTTCAGCTTTTTTGGCACGTCCCGAGTTTGCGTTTTAATTTACCTGCTCTGAGTGTGTGTTGTTGTTTACAGGAATCCCTTCGGGTGTAAATGGTTGTAAATTTTAATTTTAATTTTTTTGTTTTTTTGTTCATGTAACTTTTGGGGTTGGTTGTTAATGGTCACTTAGAATGACCCTTTCCAAACCCTCCGCTTTTCCTGCTGAAACTTATTATTATTATTACAACACATACTTTCAAGTTATACTACAGCTAGCCTACTACTGCAAAGTGTTGATGTGTGCATAACTAGTGGTAGTGCATTCCAGTTTGATTCTGAATTACCCCTTCGGCGAACAAGGCTCAACAGCGAATAACCCTTCAGCCAACTTCATATTATATTGTGTAACTAACGCAGCAGGGGGCACGCATTTAGTACAGCGAGGGACATGCACCTAACACAGCCAGGGACACGCCCCTAATACAGCATGGGACACGCCCAGGGCCGTAGGAAGCGGTACGGCTGGTGCGGCATTTGGCGTACCACTTTTCGGCACAGTTTTAAAACACCACACATTCAAACATGCACAATGCAGCCACTGTCATCAACCCTTTGAAGGTACCCTGTCAAGTAACCCGCGTGTGGCTTTCCTGCCGAGCTTTGAGGAGAAGCATAAGCTGAGTGCAACGTCCCCCCCACCCTACGAGGACATGAGCTTGACCTACAGAAGGAGGTTTTGGGAGAAAAAGAGGTAACAGAAAAGCTTCAAAACACAGCACTACCCAAAGCAAGCTTCAGGTTATCAAAACCAAATGTTGGAGAAAGCCAAAAAACGGCCAACCCATTGCACATTTTCTCTAAAGTAAGTTTTGTAAGTCACTGGTTGTAAGTCATACATAAAGGGAATGACTTCGATACTGTGAAATAGTGAGGGGGGGGGGACATCCATGGAGGGGGAGAGAGGAATCGGGAAATTAATTATTTATTACAGTACATGCTGTTTACATAAAGGGTAAGGTCCAAAAATGACCAAACGTAAATAAAGAATAAATCACAAGATGCAAACGGTCTGAATTAAAGACTGACCTTGTGAGGATACAAGATACAGTAATCTGAGAAAGAAAGAAAAGTCAACTGCTCCGACTGGGAGTCAAACACAGGACTTCCACCGACCTCATGTAATTTGGATACACTAAAAGCTTCCCCCACCATACATTTGTTGATCCCCCCCTGCCGTGATCCATATTTTAACCAAAAAAAAAAAGAAAACCTTAGAAGTTCGTTCAAAACATGTGCTCCAGAAGCCAGATAAAACACTGCAGTACCAGAAATTGCTTCAGCTTGTTCCTGACCCCACTTTGCAGCGCTGCCCAGGCTATCGAGCTGATTTGGTTATGCCGTACAACTTTTAGTTTGCTTCCTACGGCATGGACACGCTCCTGAGGGCTCGAACTCTTTAAGAGCAGCCAATGAGAATGCTTATCGTTTGCGTAAAACCACACACTAATAATTCTCGTTGGTTGCAGCAACCTGGTAGCGCGGCCAGGTTGCCTAGTACATTCGAGGCCTAACACAGCAAGGGACATGCTCCTAACGCGGCAAGGGACACGCCCCTAACACAGCAAGGGACACGCCCCTACGCAACAGTTTGCTGCCAAAGATTTCTTCCCCGGGATTTCCTACCTGGGTGAATGTTTTATTAAACCTTTTAACAAATACTTCTTTGGAAGTTTATGTAGATATGTTATTGTATCAGTAATCCCCTAAGTAACATTGTTTGCTTCACCCTTTTTAGCATTTCCTAATACGACAATGAGCCACCGGCATCAACTGCCACCCCACTGTTGTGAGTGTGCGTCTAGCTTTAACAAATAAAATAAAAAACTACGTTTATACATCCGCAAACGATGATAAATGAAAAATCGGAAAGTAATCATGTGCCAAATGTAACTTTCTAGTAGGGCAGGTAAGGGTAACAATTTTCCCGTTAGTGAAAAAAATACCAAATTCGGTGGAGTTAGTTTAAAATACATAAAATCCAACTTGAACCAGAAACACCTAGCTCGAATCAGCCTGGTAGGTGTTTCTAGCCACCATCTTGGATTTTAGTTCCCAATTCTCGGTTTTTTCCTAAATAACTCGATATCCATCAACATTTTACATACTATAATATAATAGGAAATTGAAGCTAATTAAATTATATACAAGAAAGGTGTATTCGCTTTTTTTGTATCTTTTTCTGTTTTCGAGAAAATGGCCTCCAAAGACGGGATGTTCTTGCGGATGGAAACAAGGCGCCATCTTGGAATTTAGTTCCCAGTTTTTTGTTTTTTCGAACTAGCTTGACAACTGATCAACCTTTGGTATTCTATAATGTAATAGGAAATCGAAGCCAGGAAAAAAATCGCTATGATAGCAAATTCTCTCCCCCCCCTCCCCCCTCCCGAGGAGAAGGAGGGGATGATTTACCCCACTAAAAACTGTTTTTTGACTGTAACTCTTTAATTGTGCTGGCTTAGCGCCGAAAGGGTGTCGAAATTTTCATAACCCTTCATGTGCATCCGTACCAAATTTCATGCTTGTCCCAAAAAGTTAACTATTCCATCAATTTTGGGCCCCAAGCTGCCCAAACATGTGTTGGAAACATAGGATACCATAATTCTTAAGATAACCAAAGTTATACATTGCCCTATGGGACTTTTAATGTGCTTAGTAGGAAAGCCTAACAGACAGTTTTGGCGGAAGAAATAAACTTCTGTATTTTCTAATTTTGAGCTCCGTTGACTGGATGATATCTAT
>JAHWFP010073897.1:113638-133201 GCA_023313725.1 Lithobius niger | reverse complement strand
TTTGGGCC
Source organism: Lithobius niger (assembly GCA_023313725.1). NCBI lineage: Eukaryota > Metazoa > Arthropoda > Chilopoda > Lithobiomorpha > Lithobiidae > Lithobius > Lithobius niger. Next base: position 133,193 of record JAHWFP010073897.1, on the reverse strand, counting down.
CCCCCCCCCCCTCCAAAAAAAAAACAACTACTGTACGTACATCTCTGTGGAGAGCACCAAACATTATCAATCGGGTATCCTCGCCATTAAAAGTGAGGGATTTAATGTGTTTGTTTTCTACTCTTCAAGCAAAGAAGCTTAAAACGTAAAAGTGGGGGAATCCTTAGAATTCGGATGATCACTTGTTTCATTGGCCGAAGCTGCGAGAACAACATTACTGTACTCAACCCACACATTTGAATTTGGTTGCTTATTTGTTTGTTTGTTTGTTGCCTTTGTCTAACGCTCCAGCTTCCACAAAAATCATCGCATAAACTTGGTTTTGATTTGGAGGTAAATCTCCACCTCAGATTCTTTGTAGTTTTAAGTGTTAAAGACAAAAATCCTTGAAAACCCAACTTCTAAAAAACAATAACTTACATAAAAACTTAAAAGTTACATTACAGCGGGCAAGCTCTGCCATTCATTAGTTGCTATCCCCCTGTTACGATCTCCCTTCCAGAATGTAATAACATTTATTGACAAAAACAACAACGTTTGTGATGCGAAAAAGTACTGTAATCACAAATTCAAATTGAACATTCGCATATCTGTACAAGGTGACCTTGAACACCATTTGGAGAGTCCACATTTCGGGGTTGACAGACGACTTCTTGTTAATACAGGGGTTTGTTAAATCACTTGATGACTTAAATCTAAAGGTGACATTGTGATCCTTTGTTCACGTTTACTGTTCGGTAGTTCTCTTCCCTAAGTATGGAGTATCCAGACATCGAACTGGCAGACATGCACTACATGTATGGTCTTGCAGATGGAAATGCATTGGAAGCACGACGTCTCTACGCTCAAAGGTATCCAGACAGGAATTTGCCATGTGCTAGAACGTTCAGTCGTATCCACCAGCGCTTACGGGAAACAGGCTCTTTTGGGAGACGGACATCGGATTCTGGAAGACCCAGAACTGTGCGAACTGTTGGCTTGGAAGACAGAGTTCTCCAGCACATAGCAGAAAATCCATCGGATAGCACACGACGCATTGCACGCAGAGAGGGTGTCAGTAATTCGACGATTTGGGACATTTTGCATCATAACCTGCTATACCCCTACCATTTGCAACGTGTCCAAGGTCTTGGCGAGGCCGACCTTCCACCACAACGAGCGTTCTGTGTGCGACTGAATCATGAATGTGGAGCAGACGCTCATTTCCTGCCGTCTATCCTGTTTACAGATGAGGCTGGCTTCACACGTGATCGCATATTCAACTATCACAACAACCATCTTTGGGACCATGCAAATCCGCACGAGGTACAACAATCTAGACATCAACAACAATTTAGTCTAAACGTTTGGGCTGGAATTGTTGGTGATCATTTGGTAGGGCCTTTTTTTCTACCTCGACGCCTAAATGGAGAAACCTACCTCCATTTCCTCCAGTATGACTTGCCCCAACTACTGGAAGACGTTCCCCTGGCAGTCAGGACACGAATGTGGCTTATGCACGATGGTGCACCTGCTCACTTCAGCCTTTTGGCCCGACATTACCTTGATGGAAGCTTTCCTGACAGATGGATTGGACGTGCAGGCCCAATAGCATGGCCTGCTAGATCTCCGGACTTAAACCCGTTAGACTTTTATCTTTGGGGACACTAAAGTCACTCGTGTACAGTACACCAATTCCCAATGCTGATGTACTTCGCCAAAGGATTGTGGATGGATGCAACCAGATTCGCACAACCCCTGGAATCTTTGAACGGGTTCGTCGGTCCATGGCGCAGCGGCTTCGGAACTGCATCGAGGCAGAGGGGGGTCATTTTGAGCACCTACTATGATAAAACGCTTACGTTTAGTTTGTTTTCCGTCGTATTTATCTTTTTGAGTTGCTTGTCACAGAATGTTCTGGAGAGGAGGTCTTTTGCGGATGCGTATTGCAGTTAATTGCAGCAGAGCCGCAAATGCAATGATACTCAGTAAAACTTTGAGTAGCCATCTTCTGTTTACTTAATGATGTTTCATTTCTCGATTGTTTTCAATCACACAGTAATGTGATACGATGTGTTTTTTCTGGTATGTACAATTTGTTTCATTAAAGTACAAGATCAAAGCAGTTACTCCTCTCTTCCCCCACGTTTGATCCCCCCCCCATAAGAAAATTACCTCTCCCTCTGATAAGTTGTGCGACCCAATACTGTATTATGAAGTACTGAAATACCAGGTATGATATGGCACTTATCCTGAGTTTGGAATGGAAACGGTGAATCATTACGAGGTATTTAAGAACTGTTTACCCCAAACCTGGGGGGGGGGGGAGGCTGTAACTAAAGACTGGTGCATTTCCGGACCCATGTTTATAGGACTTTTTCTTCTTATCTTTGATCACACAGCGGACCCTCAAAATATTTGACACCAATTTCCGAACACCCTGTATAGTGGTTATTGCTTAGGTAGAGATTTTCAGTATCGTCAAAATCCCTTGGCAGATTCCAACGACGAAATTTGCATTAAATAAATAAATAAATTAATTAATTAATTAAACTGAGTGACATCAGTCCGAAAAAATGTATACTCTAATTCAAAATTTGCAGGCACGTTCGCGCGGGTGACGAAAGCAGGTTTGCCCAACTGATTTGAAAGCGTGTGGGTGAGGGACACACACCAACATACACCGATGATAAGACGCCTATACAGTAGGCATGCCTGATTCCTTTAGGGACACAGATTTTCCCATTAGACGTAATGGCAAAGCCATTTGTAGCGATTAACTGCAAAAACTGGGCCAAAGAAAGAAATGAATAACTCCTAGTTCATTTCAGTTATACGTGAAACTGTGTTAAACGAGGAAACACAATAAAGCCAACGTTAATTTTCCTTTCCTTAACGTTAGGTTGTAATTGGGTGAAGAATTTTTGGGCACCCTGCATAATTCTTACAAATGGTTGGTGGCACGCAAAGGGGTGAACCAAACCCAAGATTTCTGAAGAAAAAGGGGGAAGTAAAACGATTTTTGAAGTTAACACAAGACAGCTTTTGTGTGGAAATCTTCAACTGTAACTGGGATTTTCTGTTTTTGCATACCAAATTAAAAGTCAAACTTTAGGCCTTCACACTGACAGCAGAGGGAGAGAGTTGAAGTGTTGGAAACACCCTTCGTAGCATCCGGGTACTGCAGAGAAGCCCACTGTGCGGTCATCTAGACGAACGCTGGTAAGGCCAGTTTATGGCGATCTCTGTAATGGTGTGGTAGCTTAGCAGTTAAAGGGCAATCACATCCATTTTGACATGCATGTTTGACTTTTGGATCACTTACACAATAACTAAACACAAGTATTGCGGTAAGAATAAGTTACTTACGTCCGATATAACAATTTAATTACTGCATCACCAAAACAAGACACGGAGATCGCCATTGTTTTGCTGGAACGCTCAGAAATTAATGCCGACAAATGTCACTTTTCGATTTCGACTCGCAGCCGATTGAGATAGCTGTATTGACTGTGAGGAGCTCAAGCGTCTGACGTCCTTAGCTGGCCGGCAGTGCAATTGGCCTGCTAAGGCCGTCAGACGCTTGAGCTCCATTAATTTCTGCGCGTTCCAGCAAAACAATGGCGACCACCGTGTCCTGTTGTGGTGATGCAATAATTAAGTTGTTGTATCGGACGTACGTAACGTATTCTTACCGCAATTCTTGAGTTTAGTTATTGTGTAAGTGATCCAAAAGTCAAACATGCATGTCAAAATGGATGTAATTGCCCTTTAAAGCTGTCGTAATTAATAAATACGGATGCAAACTATTTACGTTGCCTTTGGATTTTTGCCGGAGGTCCTACTGCTGAGCCATACTGACAGGGCCTAGTATGGCTCAGCGGTGGGACCTCGGCATTTGGTTACAAAGGGCGTGGGAATTCAATTCCCCGCTCAGGCAGTCTGACATTTAAGTCCAAAAGGCAACGTAAATAGGTTTGCATCCGTATTTATTTAACCCTCTGCGAGCCCATTTGGCTTTCCGTCCTGTTTGGTCGCCATTAATGGTAAGACCCGGGTTCGACTCCTGGGCAAATGACGTGAATTTTTTTCCTCTTAAATGACTACACACTGAGCTTCATTGCAAATCCAGGATTCTATGACGGGTATTTGTTAATAACTCTGAGTAATTACTTAGTTTCTTAATATTAGTTTATGTATAGGGTTCCTTCAAAGAATTATTTTATTGTAAGGTTGCAACAGTTTGGGTTGGATCACATCCCCCGACAGTCAGACCGTCGCCAGGCATGATGGTGTCTGATATATTAACGGTTCCGGGTCTCAAACTCAGTCACTCTCAGTGACAGAATTCGAGTATTGAAATAGTGTGAGGGAGTGGGCGGGGGGAGGGAGTGCACTGACGACTAGAGGATGTGAGGAGCGCTGTGAGCTTCATCAGTAGGACTCGTGGCAGAGCTCACGGATTTTTTTTTTTATATCTTAAGGCTATTTCTGTCCTTTGCGCTATAGGATAAACGTTTTACCCTTCGTTTAAACATTAACCTATTTTAACTTTGCTTAAAGAGTTTAAAGGCCCTTAAAGATTCAAAACTAAAACCGTACAAGTTGTAAGCACGAGAAGGGGCCCCTTTACAGCTTGGGGCCCTGGCAAGCGTCCCTTTCTCCTCCCCCAACTCGCTACGCCTGTCCACAGTCAGTGCAGCTATACCTTACCGTAATCTTGATGACAACCAAAGATAAACGAAATCTTTTCATGACGACCCATTAGCAACATGCCATTGGCGGCGTCAAAACGTCTGACGTGTGGGAACGATAAGATAAAGTACCATCCCGTTATAGACAGCGATTAGAGTCGCCGCAACAATAATGGTGACACCAATTCTTAGAAGTCATGCTATGAATGTCCACACCTTTGCGCGCCCATTCAAATATTTGCACTGACTCGACATACTGTAGGCTTACGATGCAGTTTGAAAGTGCTGTATCACCTCGAACTTCACGTGACGAATTGCCTACAAGAAGCCCAAACCTCTACGTTCCTGAAGCCTCAGAGCACCAACCATACAATTTTGTATGGAATAGACCGTCAGTTTGCACGGACAATATACAGAGATTAACCTGCAACATGTCTATGCCTGTAACTTCTGTAACCAATTCGTTCACGGCCCGTTGTTACAGCGGACTAACATTAATTGGTTGTGGCAGGAGTTAATAAATACATACAAGTCCTGGGAGTGTCCATGTTTATATTCCATCCCTTGTTACAAGGTCTTCTGGAAGAGAAGAGAGACTGTGGGTTTCATTTCCCAGATCCAGACCAGTTGATTCAACATCGCCAGTATCTTATTTTACCAAAGCAACGCTAAAAGGCACCAATTTTCCGGCAAGCGCGTTAATTGGCGTTCAGTCAAGCGGCAAAATACGCGATTTCCACCCCAGCCGGCCTTGGCTTGAAGAAGCCATCTGCTTCAACGTTTCATGCTTTAGAACGCTGTTGCGCGCGGAATTAAAGCAGCAACATTTTTGTCGAAAGTGTAACCCTTTAGATTTCTTCATAATTTTAAGAAGTATCAGTACTATAATTAAATTTTTTTCTGGAGAAGCCACCGATAATATGTCTCCCCCCCCCCCCCCTTCCCCCGATTCTTACCTTAGAGCCATATTTTTCGTGCTTCTCGGTGGAAAAAATGAACCAGGAAAACACCAGGAAAAAATGAACCTGTTTTTTCATTTGTTGTTTTTCGTTTATCGGCTCCTGGTCTCACTTTGCATGCGAGGTGCCCCACGGATGGCTTTCCTGCGCTACAACTATCGCCAGCGCACCGCAGGAAAACCTACCAATAGCTTTCCCACCAACAGATTACTTTCCCAACATGCAGAAGAAGAAAAAAGTGAGTCTCAACGCGCATTGTGAACCCTGGGAAGGGTTCCTGGGGAACCCGAACTAAATAAGCAAGCACAGCCCAGTGGTTAGAGTTGTAGACTACCAGCCAAGCAAACGAGGATCGAATACAACGATTGACTAACTACCGACTTAAAAAATAATAATCTAAAAGTCGTAAGTCGTACTTAACAAATTAGTAACACAAAAATCATACTACAAAATGGAATTTGTATTACTAAGATGAAAACTAAGGTGAAGTTATCATTTTATTTTTTAAATGGTGACAATGATTCTTCTGGGGGGGGGGGTGTGTGTGGAGAGAGAGTTGAAAATTGAGGAGACTCGTTTATAGAAAATACCTTTGATTAAAAAGGCGGTAATATAAGTAGAGTCTGCACCTCTTGAACCCAAATACCGATGAAGACTTTATCATTAACCAAAGGATAAGCCGCGTTATCGTGACAAAGATAAAGGTATTGTATTTCGTAATGATGTCAACACATACTTTTTTTTTTATCTCTCGCCGCTAATCATCCGCATTTAGCGCTCATATATACTGCGTCGCTAAAAGAATTTTTATATTTTGATACGACTTTCAATCTCTCTCTGCTGTAGCTGACTTAGGTAAGTCAACAAATTAATATCATGTCTGCGCACTGACCAATGTTTCTAGCATGGAGTTCGTGCGAAGGTTGGTGTGTGTGTTTTGGGGGTGGGGAGGAGAATATAAGAAGTGCACCGTTATAAGACACAATATGATGAGAAATTATGCTTATAATTAGAAGATAAATATTAGAAAAAAAAGCTTTTTGTGCGCGCATCGACTAGTCCGCGTAGAATAGAGAAAGATCTGCTTGTAATCGTCTCAGTTCCAAAAAGACTAACCCTAAACGTTTTAACCGCTGTTTGTATCGAACGTTATAGAAATCGGGAAGAAATTTAGTAAACGTTCTTTGGACCAATTCAACAGCTTTAATATCTTTCATTAAGTGTAGAGACCAGACCTGACTGGCATATTCGACAACAGGTCGAACATAAACATCGTTGGCATGGTGTTTGTCGTTGGAGCTGTGTTTTAACGATTGACACATTCACATAGTTGCTTGACAGTGACATCAAGTGGCACTAAACAAAAATGGAAAATCTAAAAATCTTTCTTAGGCCCAATTAAAAAAACAAAAACGAACTCATTTGATGTTTAAGGTAAGGTTTTACTGAACCAAAGTCAAAACAACCAAAGAAACACGAATATATTTCCTGTACCGTAAGGTTTCACATACCACAATGTTGGTGAAGTGTTAAGTACACGCGAAACCTTACTGCTGTCCTGAACTCCACCACCAAAGAGACAAAGACTTTTTTTTTTAATCCAATAGTTATTTAAAGTTTTATGCCGGATTTCGATACAGTGCAAATTAAATTAGTGCCCATATATTTTGACGCCTAAACGCAGAAATAATAATCTGAAACGGCTTTGTTTCATAGCGATCAGATTACTGAGTAATATCATTATATTAGTTAAATTTAAAACCATATAGCTTGGAATTAGCGAACATCAGTATAATCAGTACATCTCCTATGATCACCTACTTTTTTTTTTTATTAATATTTCAGTTTTCGTCAGTGAGGTCGCCTCTCATCAGTACATCAACCTATTGGTGACCCACAACGATAACTTTGGGTTTTTTTTTACAGTTTTTAAGTGAAGCTACTAGGCCAAGTAGCAGAAACCAATCATTAATAGCCTACCGGATTCAAATATAAAAACTAAAGAACATTCGATACGTTTTGTTTTGGTGGTTGCAATGGTTGAAGACTGCAGTAAGGTTTCATGTGGACTTAACGCTTCAGCAACTTTGTGGTATATGAAACCTTATAGGAAAGCTTATTCGTGTTCCTTTGCTGTTTTGACTTTGGTTCAGTTAAACATCAAACGAGTTCGTTTTTGTTTTCTAATTCGTAATACTTTAGCATACCACGTTAATCTTCGGGCAAAGATAGGTAGGTGTGAGATCGTTTGGTTTGGCCGTTTCGTTGTTGTGCTGTGTTGTTGGTACCTGGAGAAATGGTTTAGTCTATAGAGAACGTTGCATATACGTATAGGCTATCCCAAAGAGTTACCTGAATGACATTGTCGGCCATCTAACAACGTTTAAAACAATATACAGTAATAAAATTAATGGTTCAGAGCCCGTAAATCCAGAATGGCACAACCAATTGAAATGACTGTTAGAAAAAAAGCACATCAGTGGACGGGCCTCTGTAACATGAGCTAAGAACCAGCCTTTTTTTTTTTTTAGAACAAATGGGTTAATCTGTAGAGAAGAGCATAGATTAGTCTAAAGAACCTGGATTCCACCACCAAGCCAGGAATGACACCACGAATCCAGCTCAGGTCCAAATCTCTGATGTGACAAATCGGATGTTAATAAAAGTCTGTACACTTATTGACCAAGCCCAACATAGCTTATTGCAGTTGTTCCCAACCTTTTCTACAGTATCCTCCCCATTGGGACTGCGCCCCTCCCTCCCCCCCCCAAAAAAAATAAAATAGCTGTGAATTTTTTTCACTACGATGAGGCAGTGTTGCCACATGAGAACAAAAATGTCTAGAATGTTGGCTAAAATGGCTGTAGATTGCACAAAAAATCTGTAGACATTTAAAAATGAAAATTTCGCTTTCCTCATACAATTTAACTTCTTTTGTAATACACAGTTAAAAAAAAATTTTTTTAAATCGTCATTGATGTTTAGGACGCTTTTATACAACGACTCGCCTTTGCATTCTCGAAGCTAGAAAATCATCTGAAATTCCAACGTGGCGGCGATTTTAGCTCTGCCGTATCACAACGAAAACAGTCAATAATGTGAGTACAGAAGTGACTGGGAAATAGTTTCGTCAGGAGGAATTCTTTGTCTTATTGTCATTGATTATAAGATTATAAGTCCAGGTCGCTGTTGTTACCATGGCAACGACGCCTTTCCATCGGTATTAAATTCTAACAGCGGTAATGCACAGGCTATTCATTGCGTAAATGCGCCCGTATAGTATGGCTCCGGCAGCGGCTCGCGCCTTCCCTGCAGCTGCGCGCCTCACCGGTTGGGTAACGTGGGCTTATAGTATACCAAATTTGAGTGGAAAATATTAAAAGATGACGTGGACATATTAAGCATCGAAATCTCGACTTTAACGTGGCAGAACTAGGTCATATCTTGCAGTAAACGCCTTTACTAATATTCTGTAAAATGCTGTACAATGTTGTATTATTGTAATATGTTATTGTAATGCAGTATTGTAATATGCAATGGAAGTGTGTATCGCACTATTTGCCCTTTAAGTGCTTGCCATCGCACCAGTACGCAACACTGAGATTAAACGTTCATCCATTTTCTTACGAATTCTCAAGTGTCATTACTGGCTGTATCGTTAAGAATCGGCGTAATCGAAATCTCTGCCATCTTGAAAAAGAACTTCCCTTTCCCCCTCATTTTAATAATGAAAACCAGTTGCACAGTCAACATTTTGTGATTACTGTGTTTCCTTTTTTACCAGAATCTCCTTGAAAAAAAAGAAAAAAAGAAAAAAAAAGAAATGAAATCCAAAACTATTATAACATTTATCATTGGAACATGCCTCGCATTACTCATCATGGGACCTTCTAAAGCTGATTCAGCCATTGGTAAGTAAATAATAATTGTAGTCATTACAGCAGTGCAAATAGTGATCTTGCTCAAAGGGGAGGGGAAGGGGAGGTATGTACTTGTGTGTTAAATCATAGCTAAAATTTTGTCAGGGTCCATGATCCGTGCGTCTGTTAGGACATTCGTTTCCTACATGAAATTTGTCTCTGACCAGTGGAATTCGAGCTAAAGAATTTTGAAACATTATCGAAAATGCAGACAGGCAGAAACAGACCGAGGGACACCCATACTATACGATGAGAAGCTTCTTCGCTTCGCAAGTCACTAAAAGAACAGTTTGTCTATTTGAATCAGACATTGGGAAGGATCACAGAAAAAAAAATGGTAAAAGGGGGAGGGAACGGTAAAAACTTATGCCGAAATTTGAGCAGAGAACAAATTCTGGCAAGAAAAATCGCTACACGTTAACACAGGTGACCAGACTGGGACTCCAACCCAGGATCTTTCCCTTATTATGGTATATTCCACACTGCAAAAAAAAAAGAGGTAACATTGTAAATTACCAGAACCAAGAGCTGCTAATTTGTTTCTTTGTGCCAGAATTAATAAATTGTACAAAGTACTAAAAACTGCGCATCAGGATTTAGCAAGACTTGCTAAATACTACCCTCAGGGCATTCCCAGCAGAGATTACAGAGAAATAACTGCGATGTAACAATAAAAATGGTTCACCACCATTAAATCTGACTGGTGATTCAACAGCAAAATAACTGACTAATGTAACAATGCACAATGTAGAAAGCAGCTAATCACAATCCCGCACCAAGGTTTCTGCAGCCACTGAAAGAAATAGTACATGGAAAAAAATAGTAACGTACTTGAAATTTCCGATTGGCATTACCTAGCAGAATAGCCCCTCTCGCAAAAAAGTGCTCCCAGCCGAAACAATAGTGCCAGAAGGCGGGGGTCAATTTTGCTAGGTAATTCTACTCGGAAATTTCAAGTACGTTTTAGATGCCACAATCGACAAGAGCACAAGGCATCACAGAGTGATCCCCTTCCTGGAAATACCAGGTGTGGGCGACATCAGACTCGAACCAGAGACCTCTGGCACATGAGCCAACCATGCTAACCATCAGTCCACCTTGCCCCACAAATAAATAAATAGTACTACTTTAAAGGTATTATGCCAACACTGTGTAACAGGCAGTCACATGAAATACAATGTATGCTGCGAAGCCAACACTTCTTTGGTGCACTCGGCCAATAGCTGCAGATGGTAGGCGGAAGCTTGACGAACTGCTTAATCAGTTGGAACAGCTTCTTGCACACGGCCTGTTACCGATTTCATAATTTCTGGAGGGAGTCCTACTGTTTAATAAGTACTCTGATTCTGGACTCGGTCTTCAGTTGGTGTTTGGGGTTCCTTCTTACAAATTGAACCCTTGAGACTACTGCCTGACAGAAGAGATGAACTTGGAATTGAGAAAAAAACCTTAAATGTGACTGTTTGTCTCAGAGTAGTTACATATTTTACATATGCCCACCACTGACATCACGGTTCCTGCTTCTTAGCTCCCAACAGGATGTTCTTAAGTGGCTGCAGCAGAGGGGTCTACGTCAGGATCATCAGGAGACAACCACAGCTGGCATTCCACTTATGAATATGTCAGAATATGGGACACATTTTGGACATGTAAGGTTCGTTGAACTCAGGCAAAGGATTAAGATAGAAGTGAATAAATGTATTGAATTCTGACCTTTAATCTTATTCAGAAGGTTGGTATTCTTTCTTCAAAGCAAAAACTTAGGAGAGGGTATGTGTAACAGGCTGTCACATAAGATACAATGGACGCCGCGAAGCCAACACTTCTTGGGGAGCCTTGTTCGTTTAGCGACGGTGCACTCGGGATTCAGGACTCGGGACGGGGCTCCTTGACGGAAGTCTATCTTTATAACCGTATAAATACTGTTATTATGGACTTAGTCGTCAGTTGGCGTTTGGAGGTTCTAGCAAGATGAACCCTTGAGCCTACTATGACTGGCACGGCCAAACCCTCCTGCCTGTGCCTAACATGTGATGTGTCCCCTAGCAGTACAGCACAGACAAACTTGAAATTTAATGAAAACCTTAAAACAGACTGTTTGTCTCCTGAATAATTATAATTGGAATTGTCATAGTTGCAGTTAAAACTTTAAAAAACTGACCTAAAGTTTTGTGAATTAAAAAATAGGCCTAAAAAATGGTCTAATTATCTCTGAGCCAATGAAAACTCACCAGCAGTAGTGTAACCAGGATTTTTGTTCACAGTTGGGGAGGAGGGCGAAAACAGAAAAAGAAGCGTTGTCACTGCTTTAAATAAGGTACCACTAGCAATGCACTCGTAGATCACTTGCATAGCCTTAGTCGCTATGCAAGTGATCTGGGGACGAACTGGGTAGCCAGTTTGAGTCCGGGTCATGCCACTCCGACGAAACGTAAGAGCATAAAGGTGGCTTAGTGAACTACGTTATTTCTAGTGTATGATTTTCGCTGTTGGCTTATTTCCAATTTTCCATGGAAGAATGGCACAGAAGGATAGTTTTGTCATCATGCATGCTAACCGGCTGCGTTCTAATCGTGGAATAAACTATAGTTGCATGCCCAACCAATCACACTATTAACCAATCACACTCCCTTTGGAGTTCATCCAAGCATAAAAGCTGTTCAACCTTTTTCAATGGTGAACTGACGGCCACTAACATATTTCTATAAATTTTCTTTTCTTCCTTTTCATGTACAGATGTTCCCGCCAAGATCCCAACACTTGTAGAACGTCTATTGGCTATCCATGACCGACCAATCAGAAGCATATCTTCAAGAACACGCAAGCCTATTGGCTACAGAAGCAACAAGAAGCCCAACTTAGACAATTTGTCAGATTATTGCTGTCCCTATGGGAAGTAAACCTCTCACTGTTACACTCTTCATAAAAAAGACCAGTCTATTTTTTAATAATAAAAGAACTTTTGTTTGGAATATTCAGACCATATCTAATTTAACCATTATCATTAATTTTCTTTAACGTAGTGGCAATTAAAAAAAAATGTATGTTTAAGCCAATGTTTAACTGAACCACGTCAAAACAGAAAATAACACAAATAAGCTTTCCTGTAAGGTTTCAGATACCACGATGTTCCTGAAGTGTTAAGTCCTAGTAACTCGTCCGACGAACCAAAACTGTTGTCCAACAGTGTAAGGACGTATTGTCCGAGTATCCAACGTTTCGATTTGTAGACGTTTTTATCGATGCAAGTATTTTATCCAGCTGCTCATGATTGTAGTCTATAAAACTTTTGCGCCAGATAAAGACACCTGCTTAAGCTTGCCGCCTTCACGCAACAACAACAATACAACAACAATGATACATCAACAACGTGGTGGGCGTGTCTTGGTAGCTAAACAAGAATCAGTACCGAAAATAACCAAGTGTAAAGTGTCAACAAAACATGGCAACGAAAAACGTACAGAAACCACCACATGAATAGTGCTGCATATATCTGGCTTGAGGAACTCCGCCATACCATGCTTTTTCGATCAGCGTAAGGACGCTGATCGAAAAACCATGGCCATACTAAATATAAGTTGCATTGTTACTGCGAAGTTAACAAAATCTGCCAGACTCATCAACAAGCAACATGAGAATCATTTATCTGAAATGTGAATTTTGTGTGGAGTGGTGTAATACTTGGCTCTTTCTGCGAGAAATTCCTAGTTTCCTGTTAAAGAAAGTATTCGACTTACAAAATCCCAAAACCACAAAATCATAATATCACATCTGTTACCAAAATAATTGATATCTACACAAAATTCAACGCCGAATATGTTTTTAAGATCAGAAGTAAAGCTTCAGCAAGGTTACAACCAAAACCGTAAAGAATCCAGAATATCGTAAGAAACAAAACAAAATTGCGGGATATCTAAACCAAAAACAATACATTTTACTAAGCAAAAAACCCGACAAGTTTCTGCCATTGAATGTGTGTGATATCAGCTACGAGCCAAGTTTCGACTCATCAGCCATACAACACAACTTTAAATCTTGGCGGCACTGCAAGCCTTTCATTAGGAAAATCCCAGTTCCACAACCATAGCATCAAGATACGTGCTTGTTCATTGTTGTTGTTATTGTTGCTGTTTCATTGTTTCAAGCAACATGAAGCGAAGTAACCGGAAGCGGAACCCTCGCAAAACTCTTTGAAGCGAAACAACACATCGATGTAGAAACGATCTTTCAGTCAATCAGACAATCAATCTGGTCTCGGTTAACAAAAACTATTAGCGAGCTGTTAAAACTCAGTGACAGATCTCAGAGGAAGGTTTCACAAACAATACTGTGTTATACGCCACACTAAGGGCATGTTTACGCAACCACTCGCTTTTGCATTCTCGCAGCTAGAAGCTCGAAATTACCTCAAATTCCAACATGGCTACGGTTTTATGTCTGCCGCCTCGCAACAAAAACAGCAAATAACGTGAGTTCAGAAGCGTTTGGGAAAATGGTTTCGTCATGAGAAATTCTTTATATTATTGGCACGGATTATAAGACTGCAAGTATTTACTCAAACGATGTCGGATTTAGCTAATCCATTTAGTGTTGTTACCATGGCAATGTCACCTTTGCCATCGCGATTGAGTTCAAGCTGCGAGAATGCAAAGTCGAGTCGCTGCATAGACGCGCCCTAACAGCTAGATTGTAGAGTGTAGTAGTATGCTATTATGGGGTGGTTCAACAAAACACCACCGTCAGAGTTGTAAAAACTAATTGTAAATTGATTATGTAGTTCAAACAAAAGATATTGTAACAAAAATTTTTAACATTATTTCAATAAAATTCATTGCGTATACATTTATTTATTCGAAAAAAATAAGACATAGCCGAACCATTCAAGTGGGGAAAAAGAAGTAATCAGTGAGCCAAGTTTTAAAGTTGCGTCGTATGTTGGATGAGAGGAAACTTGGCTCGTTTTTGATATCACAGACGTTCAATGGGTGAAATTTGGCGGTTTTTTTCTTTACAATTTATTGTTTTCGGTTTAGTAATCATCGTAGGCGGAAAGGAGGTTCAGCAAAAATTGAATCGAATTGAATTCATTTCTCAGAGTCATGGCATCTGACGTACGCCCTGCTGCAGAAACTAATACATCATACGGGTCCATGACAATTCGGTCCCAAAAGTGTCCCGTATAAAACATAACGCTACAAAAATTCGGTCCCGCAAAAAAAAAGTAACATATTTCCTTTAACCCCACCCCCCCCTTCCCCAATTGGTTAAATTTTTTTATGAACTCTGTTTATAAGTTGTCCTTAGTACCTAGAGGCAAAATGACCATAGATAAAAAATAAAACTTTTCAAGTTGTGATCCACTTCCACAGCAGCTCCAAGCTCGTCCACCATCGATCTGTTACGTGGAAGGTTGTACTATCTCCATTGGTGTAATGGGTAACTCAAAGTCGCTGTTCACGATTATGATGTCAGTTTCTTTCCTAATTACGTGCCTCGCTCGCGCTGTCGCGCTCGCTGCGGCTAGTCCACTATCTCGGAGCTGGAGGGAAAAACTCGTGGGCTTCGCTCACTCGTGTTTCCCTCCACCCCCTCGATAGTGGAATAGCCGTTTCTCGCTCGCGAGCAATTATAACCGTTAAATCGACTAGGACTCACGGATATCTCTTATAAAACGTATTTTTACAGCACACCTTCGTTCGCCGATTGCCGCTTTTGCCACGGTATGCGTTGATCATGTGACCCTTCAAAGTCACACGGCCGCGAGCGAGAAATAACACAGGCTGCCAGGCCCCTGATCTATTCAGATTATCATTTGCCTTTTAATATAAGTAATTTGTAAGCATAAAGTCGCCGTAATGATTTACGGAAGTTTTAAAAAGTGCGGGCATTCGTAAATACGAATACCTGCTGGTGTCCTGCCGTTGGAACAACAACACGTTTTTTCATTGTTGGCGATTATTGCTGAGCAGGCCGGATATCACTGAAAAGGGCATTAATATTTCATTTATTGCAGTAATACATTAATTAGCAGATAAAGAAATCTTCTGGACAGAGGCAAGTGATACTGGTCAAGCCAGCCGCTCTCAGGGGCCAATGTCCTTACATAACCCATTCCACGGATCATGGTTTTTTCGATTGGCGTCGTTTGGGTAATATTTCTGTCAGCAAATATTATATTCGT
This sequence comes from Lithobius niger, assembly GCA_023313725.1. Lineage (NCBI taxonomy): Eukaryota > Metazoa > Arthropoda > Chilopoda > Lithobiomorpha > Lithobiidae > Lithobius > Lithobius niger. The sequence continues at coordinate 117,460 of JAHWFP010073897.1, read as the reverse complement.
AAACGAAACTTTGTCAGAATTACAGTGCATCCAGATATTTAATATATTTCTTCAGTTTATGCAATAAAACTAAAAATCAAATAACTAAGTCAGAATTTTTACTAAATTTTTTTCCTCTTAAAGTGTAGAGCAGAAGCAACACATGACACATCCATTGCGGAGCTCACATGTGGAATCAGTCGTTTAATAATAAAAATAGCAATATTTTTCTTTTAATTAATTTCTTTGAGTCTCGAGTCAACCGAAGCAATTCAATGCTTGTGTGGCTGAACGGGCTCAATTTTGAACATTACCAGACTTTTTGAGAATATGAAATATCTGGTAAAGGGAGGAGCCTACCCGGGGATTTGAACCGGGAAACCTCCGATCATCGTTGGGTCCGAATGATTGTTCAGAATTGGCCAGAATTAGTTCCCACAGATGTTGAAGGAGCATGGTAGCCTCTCACGCTAATAATAATAATAATAATATTTATATGCCCTCAAAAAAGCAAAACGGTAAGAGAGGATCAACCAGTTAACCACTAACGACTAGGGATGTGCCGATTATCGGACACAAAACCGATATATCGGTACCGCCGATGTCCACCTCTGAAGTGCCGATACACCGTATTGGATCCAATATAAGCCGCGCATTTTTCGATTTATGCAGAAACGACGATAATTTCGCTAAATATTGACAGATTTTCAGGTTCAAATACACCTTTTTAACCCTTTTCCCCCCAGCTTTCCAATGGTGCTAACCACAAGCCACTAGCTTCATCCGTTCTGAAGTTATTTATAAAAAAAACATTTAAAACATTTAAACAAACGTGGTTTGCAAATGCATAAGAAAAACTGCTGCTCGCTGGTAATTTTATGACTAATATTTAGTTTTACCATACAGTGCTTGTCTGTTCATTAATTAATATCAACATTTTCATATATTTACATTTTTACATCTATACTTGTGCAGAAAATGTTTGGCTGCGTGCACTTTTGGGGGGATAATGTCTGGGGAAAATGGCTGCAGGGAAAACCCTTTGTACTACAAATTATTTAATTTTCTTTAAAATATTTCTGTAAGGCTACATTAAATATAATTTTTTTTTCTGCAGTACATCAGCAGCAGAAAGTGTATTACACTGTAATTTTTTGCAAAATAATCGTTATTTAGTGTTATAGCGGCAGTTATCGGCATTCAGTTCTAACAGTAATCGGTTTCGGTACATCGGCAAAAAAAGCTACATCGGCACATCCCTACTAACGACTTGCCAGAAATTAACAGAGTAACGTTTATGGCTATCAGTACCAATAGATACATCGTCAAGATGAAGAGAACAATCTCTATTATACTGGCTTTCTGTATAATTACAAAAATCTAAGAACAATGTCTATTAACAAAATTCGGCACAGTGCAGATGAGCTATCACACAGTCAAGCAGATAGTTCTAGATCGGTGCAATTAGTATAGAGAAAAAAATATTTTCTACAATTTAGGTTAAACTTAGGAATAATTAGTATTAATTCAGCTAGCGTGGAGGTGAAAACAATGGCGTCCTTAGTCAAGCCAGTGCATGTTGGCAACTGCTGCAATTTTCAGAAAGTGGAATTTTTCTTTTTCCTTAATGCAAGTTGCGCAGAGTAAGGTATTGGACGTTTGGCATTTGTTGCATGGCCGGTGTCTTGGTGGCATTACTTAAGTATGTGCACCACACGAAACGACAAAAGACGAGCTGAATTATAAAAGTAACGTTGTTGCGTCAACAAGGAGCGAAGTAATACGTCTACTCCACAATTAATTATGATTTACAAACGTGATCATTGCATGGGAATGGTGTCACGTGACCGACCAAAGGAAAGCGCGAGAAGCTCCGGCTTGACAGTACCGGCAGCCACCTCCACCAAGATGACTGCTCGCGTGCAGTTGCTTGGTAGGCAACGGTCTGCGTTTTGCCTTATTGAAGCTGATCTATAATCTATACTTGTGAATTCAACTTACACATTTCAACACGGAGATTTTTTTGTCGGATAATATCTAGTTTCGTGTCGTCATTTTAATTTTTGTAAAATCTATTTTGCCCTACCGGAGTTTCAAGATAATTAAGTAGCATTTCTTCTTGATAGTATGTAACAGAATTAATCAGTACATATCAAATTAGATGGATGACTCGGGGAGGCAAAATGATGGAATAGTGCTACTACTCCATACGATGCAGCCATTGCAAAAAAATCTGCATATTAAAATATACTACACACAACAAATTTAAAAAATGTCACTATATTATACTGTACAGGCAGGGGCGTAGCGAAGCCTTAGTAAGTAGGGGGGCGCAGGTCCAAAAAATCCGACTATGGTCTAAGATTTGCCGACTCCCATCGCGAATTTTGTTTAATGCTTTAGCCCTTCGCATACTGGGGAAGCTGTGTGGCGGTGGGGGGGGGGGGGGTCGGTATAAGCTAGGCAAGACATTGTCTCATTCTCCCCCACTACTTTTACCGTGCCCACCTTAGTGGCCTATTAGAAATTTTGTATACGTAAATGACCAAAAAATGCATGTAATACATATATGGATATACACAATAAAAATGTAATGTACCTTACATTGTGAGGGCAGTTTTTTGCTGGGACCTACTCAAAAGGATGTGCACTTTAAGTTTCTGAAGAGTGCCAGGCTGTAAACCTTGAGCATTAAAGATGGCGACCAAAATGGCGCCCAACTATCACTCGATTTGTTGCCATTTGGCCTATTATGCAAGAACCGTTAGTGTTACACAAAAGCAGTTTGTATATCAGTTGTTTATATCTAAGGGTGGGAATGTCTTCTTTGAATCAAGGGTAATGAAAAGGGTCTACCACTATTAAGGACCGAGCCACGCCCATTTTACTAGGGGCTGGTATCACAATTACCATTGAATTTTTCGTTCATTTTCAAATTTAAACTGCTCTTGTGACGGTTATAATTTAGATGAATGACTCCATTTAGGTTTATTCGTAAGGTGGTAATGTCGTCTTTGAATCCAGGGTAATGAAAAGGGTCTACCACTATTAGGGACCGAGCCACGCCCGTTTTACTAAGGGCTGGTATCACAGTTACCGTTCAATTTTTTGCTCATTTTCAACCTTTGAACGGTATTAAACACAGAACGCCAGAGGCTCAACAAGAGTTAAATAAATACAGATGAAAACCTATTTACGTTGCCTTTTGGACTTATATGTCAGGCTGACTGAGCGGGGAATCGAACCCACGACCTTTGAAACTAAAGGCCGATGTCCTACCGCTGAGCCACACTATACACAGCCAAAAGGAAACTCTGCCTATGGACGTTTCTTGTTGGCCTTGTCAGTATGGCACAGCGGTAGGACATCGGTCTTTCGTGTCAAAGGTCGTGGGTTCGAATCCCCGCTCCGGCATTCTTGACGTAAGTCCAAAAGGCAACATAAATGCAAACGTATTTATGCAAACCTATTTACGTTGCCTTTAGGCACTGGCAGGTGCAGAAGACATGTAAAAATCGTATTTTTTACTGGAAGTCATAACCTCAATAAAACTGAACGAATTAAATTTGCTTACCGTACGTGCTTTGATGCCTCAAACGGAAATTTTTTGCACCAAATTCTTTCACGGAAACAGTTTCCAAATGACAGTTTTGGTTTTTAAAACCTTTTTTTTCGGGATGGGACAATCAATTTCAGTCAGCATAAGGCTGTACAACTAGAAAGTACTCACCAAGGTGGTGATGAATACTTCGTAATAAACAAATCGTTCCTCCGCTTCCTTAGTTAGGATGACCCCTATTGTGCACGTCAGTAGTAGCGCCAGCCAACTGCATATGGGGGGGG
>JAHWFP010073897.1:94442-107691 GCA_023313725.1 Lithobius niger | reverse complement strand
TATAGCTAAGCAAGTAAGGGTTGCCAAACAACGATAGCCCCCCCCCCCTCCCAAGAGTAAACTAAGCATGATAGGAAAAAAATGAAAGTACCAATAGGTAGCCCATTTTATTGTGGGTTTAAACTCACAAACTCAATATTCAGTGTTCACTCCATTGCCGTCACGAGCAGCTTGAAGACGAGCAGGGTAGGAAGGCAAATGTGACTCAAAAACATCCGTGTTGAACTCCATTTTCTGAATTTGTGTGAAAATGGTGGATCCATCATGAAAGACAATGTTGAAAAAAAGGATGTTTCTGAACCTCTAGCAACTCGATTTAGCCGAACTAAGATGGAGAAGCACATCGATGCTGTGCTTCGGGAAATGGGAGTTCAACGCAGATGTGGAGTGCGCTGCAGTGCAGCATCTTCCAGTGGAAGCCGCCGCGTGTTTTGTTTTTTAATAGCTCTGCTCACAGGATTCGCATGGACTTGTGGGTGGGCTTAAAATGCGCGTGGGAACGAGCCCTACCCTGACACCAAGTTTCATGATGCCGACACTGATGGTTTTGGAATTATTGCCAAATAACCGCACGGCCGTAACCAACACGGATTTTTTGAGTCACTTTAGCGTTCCTACCCTACTCGCCTTCAAGCTGTTCGTGACGCCAGTGGAGTGAACACTGAACATTGAACTTGTGAGTTTAAACCCACAATAAAATGGGCTATCTACTGGAACTTTCATTTTATTCATATCATGCGTAGGTTACTCCTGGGGGGGGGGCTATCATTGTTTGGCACCCTGTAGTGAACATTTGAGCAGATATCGCCGAACCGTGATTTCGCTAAAGGGGTTTGAATCTGTTTTTCCCTATGCCTATTGAATGCTAGGATCTAGCTCGTTCAAAAATTATACTATCGACTTAAAATTTTGTTAAAACCCCAGAATTACTGGGGGGGGGGGGGGGGAGGAACGTTAAAGCCGAGAGAACAGAATGTAAGGCTACCTCAAAAAGAAAAGAAAAAACAAATCCCTAAAATCAGTGAAACAAGAAAAATTCATGTAATGCATTACCACAACACACACGCTATTCCTTTCGTAGCCTACCAAAAGCAATCATAATCAACATTATCCCCATATTTCAGTCGTGCTTTACACTGTAACAAACTAGTACTCCAACACGACTTTTTCGTCGCCCGTTAGTAACGTAACAGTAACGACAACAGCACAGAACATTTAATAAGTGCAAATTTACACACTTACACTTAACTAATTAACACTAATAAAATGTAGTAATCAGGGCCGTAGCTAGTAGCTTGGTGCCCAAGGCGAGCCAACTGAGCGCGCCCACCCCCTCTCCCCTTCCACCGACTACCTATATTAAGAAAAAAATTCACAGATACTATACTGAGGTTTACATAAATAAATAGTAACTACTCCTAGTAAATGAGAGAGACCTGTACTAGGTATTTAAAGCAGTTGAAGACAGTGAACATTAACAAACTTAAAAAAAAAAAAGGTGGGATTGCGTGTTAATTTGTGCTTGTCAACTGATAAAAAAAAAACCTCAAATAAGGTGATAAGGAGATGAGAGTAATACATTTCACTAGAACAACCAGAAAATAAATATTTCAGCATAACTAATTCAACTGGAATAAAAAAAACGTTTTTTTTCTCCAGTTTTCGCACTTTTCGGGTGCAAGCATCTCTTTAAGAAGCAAGAAGCAAGTATACTGAAGTGTCTCTCTATAAACTTTTTTTTTTAATTTCAGTTTTCGGTTTTCTGATCATTCGAGGAAAAACAAATAATCGGCTAACGAAACATCCGGAAATTGTGCAGCGAGCACTCAACCAAGTCCAAGCAAGCAGGTGTCTTATACCATTGTGAACTTTGATGCAACACGATCCGTTAAAAAATACTGTATTTGTGCATTACCATCCACTTTCACGTTTACACGGTTGGCAGGAATTCGGCGTGGCGCCCCTAGCAGGGCGGCGCCCTAGGCGGGTGACTTGCTCGCCTTACCCTTCCTACGGCCCTGGTAGTAATTAACTGTCAGATCGTCACCAACACTGGGCTAACATCCGTCGAGGCCACATTCTATTTCTGGAACACTCCCTCTTTCTGGAATGAGACCGTATGAACGGATTTTTTTAAAGCAATTAACTTTAACATTACAAAAATTCGCTACAGAACAGCAGGAAGAAATACTGTTAATTTCAAAGTTAAGCCTAACCCTTTGCTGAAATCTACGTTAGCACTGTTGTCTTACGTTAATGGCTGTATTTGTATTTCTCCATACATAACATCAGCTTTAAAAAAAAAATTGGATTGGTATTCTCCGTAATACTACAGAGGGTCAAAACAATTAGTTTTGAGCGTTAAACTTAAGAGTGGAAAGGGCTATCAGCATGTTCACCCATTTTGACGTATGCCACATATTCAAGGGGTACCATGGGGTAGTGTGAGGAGGAATCCTTGACGGGGTCGGGGGGGGGCGCGCCCCGGCAATTGTTGTAGGTCGTTTCATCATTTTATTTTGTTGAAATGAGTGAATGAAAATAATGTAATAAAATAAAATCATTGATGAAACGATCTAAACATATTTCACCGACGTTGGAACTTCACAAAATACAAAAATACACATTTTTCATCGATTCAATACAAAATAGCGTAATTTTCAATTGAACATTTTTTGCTAAGGAGAATTATTTTATTGGGGGGACTCCTCAGCTAGTCATAGGGGGGGGGGGGGCCTTCCCCAATATTTTTAAAGTGGGGGGTGTTATTTTCAGGTCTTTCTGATAATTGTGGGATGGGGCGGGGGGGGGGGGAGAGGGGGTGAGGTAAATGGTCATACTTCCGAAGTCAAACATTCTTGTATTAGCATGACTTCTTTTACACACTGTGTCTTAAATGATAAACTTGCCGCTTTCTGTTACCATTTTAAGTTTCGTTCGAGGTAACTTCGCCGGAGCATGAAAGGCTTAAAAACGTGGGCGGTGATCATCATTGAAAATTGTTCTCAGAAGCGAACATCGACATTTGAAAATGGCACTTGTTACTTGGATTTTTTCAAAAAATGATTTTTTGGAATCGTGCTCTTCAACAACACACATTTGCACAAAATCACTCATTGATGGTCTGTACTTATGGTCATTTATCGCTCACTTCTCCACGAGTTTTGCGGTTGACATTATAGGTCGACCTGCTTCAGAAAAAACAAGGCTCTTATTACTATTATTGATGTAATACGATTTTTTGCAGACGAAACTACTTAGTGGAGGAATGCGTCTAGCGAGTTCGAAATGCCACGTAAGTAGTTACTGAATGAACCCTTGCTTTTTAAAGCACTCGCGTGGTCGTTCACTCCTAAAATCCGCCCTCCCCAGCGCCCTTTGTTAATTTTATTCCTGGAAAAAGAGTTGCGGAAATGATTAAATTACCTTCAAAGGTCGAAGAAAAAAGGGAAAAGTGGAAGAGCTTGTTACGCGAGGGGGCACCCCTTACACGTGCGCGGAAACAAAAAACCGTGGAAAACAAAATTCGTAGTAAATGGAGGGAAAAAAACGATGCAGCAGCAGGGACGACGCTCAGCTCAAAATGACACGTATAAACGAAGAAAATTCTGGTTACTTAAGAAAACTACGTTAGTTTCTTTCACAGCGACAGGAAGGACTTGAGGTCGCATCAATGGAGCCTAGTTTTTACTGTGAGAGTTGTAAAATCACCTTTTTTTTCGGCTGTATTTAAAACTATTCCAAAAAAAATAGTGTAGAAAATAGTTGAGAACGTTGGGTGTGAGAAAGAATTGCAAGTTTGTTATTTGTACTTTTTTCTTTTTTTTTTGGGGGGGGGGGGAGTAGAATTTTTCGGTTTGCCCCCCTGGCTAAAATTGCTGCCCCACTGCCGCCTCCCCAGTAAAGTGATTCTAGCGTCGTCCCTGTGCAGCAGGAAGAGAACCAGTGTTGGGAGAAGCGTGAAGCGAGTAGCTACAGGTGAAATGTCTTTGTCGTAGTCAGTGAAGACCAAATGAGCCAAGTAATTGTAGGATGTTATTAGTATGTGGGGAGGGGGAATATGTTGGAATGCAACCTAACTTTCACAGAATATAGAAGGCTGAGGGGGGGGGAGGGGTGGTGATAATGAGCCTACACCCACGAAAAAGGGCCACGTCGTATATTTTAGTTATGTTATAAAATAAGGATTTCACCGGCCTTTAGACGGAGTATAAGCTAGTTGTGTATATTTATTTAAACTGGTGATGATTAATGACTGGTCTGTAAGAAAACATCGCAAATTAAATGTTACTCAGAATAAAATCGTTCGAGAAAATACTGCTGTTTGAATTCAGTTTTTAACTATAGGCCTAGCAACTTCCTTTTTTTTATTGAGTGTTTAGTTTTTTTAAAAAAACGGAAAAAAAGTTGATTTACGGTGTTGGATTGTCACCAACGCACATCAGTTTAGTGAGCACCACTCGAACGCTTAATTTCGTAACGTCTAATAAAAAAGCTGATAAATACAAACGGCACACCTGTGGGAGGGGGAAAGGCCTCACCACAAGACCCTTACTTAGCAGGCACTTATAGCAGGCTGAATTCTGAAAACAGGCTTTATAAACGTTTTGAAGGCACAAAACTACTGAAATTTTGCTGTTTTGCATTGCTCCGAGCAGCTTAAGCGATCCTTCGCCCCAAATTAGACCTTTTAGCTGAATTCCATTTTCCTCTCCCCCCTCCCTTTCCCTCCAAACAAAATTACTGAGTACGCCACTGATAATTAATACAGCTCATAATCCACGAATTTAAGCTATCTAACTATTCTAACCCACAATCCGAGTGTAACCTGCCATTCTTTATTTAGCGTTTGAAGAGACCTTTTTTAACGCACGTTTGTCGAATTATTACTTCTGGATATAGAGTACTGCTAAATAGGTTTGGCCTGTCGCGACGGATGACGTAGTCAGCACGAAGCTTCTGATTGGTTCCCTCAGTCGCCCTTGGCAACCAAACGACTTCACCCAACAGAAAATGGATACGTGAGCATTACAGGAAAGCAAACCGTACAGTACTCGAGCTAGCGGAAAGTTACGTAAATTGGCATTAGTAATTAAATTAGTTACGGTAAGGTTTGAACTCGGTAAATCTTGCAGTAATTATACCAAAAAATACATTACTTGATAATCTCAACACAACCAAACAAAGCCATATATTATTCTTTCTTTGTTTAGACGTAAAAAAAGTTTTGAAAGTTGGAATCTACTGCAATCTAGCCTACTCCTGCACTAAAATTTACGTAATAAAACATTAAATAACCGTTTCTTCCCTATTTTTAGTCTTCTGTACGCCGTAACCGGCGAGAAGACTGTTGCAACGACTTTGTCCGTCCGTCCGTCGCTTTTTTCAACTTCGTAACAGTACCAGATATTGACGACAATTGTTTACAACGTCCATTGTTTACAACGTCCATTGTTTACAACGTCCATTGTTTAATAGACTGCTTCGACGCGTCCATTGTTTACAACGTCCATTGTTTAATAGACTGCTTCGACGTAACTAAATTAAATAATAACAGCAGTTGTAGTGCATGATAGAGGTGTGCGCCTCAACATTGGAAGTGGTGGAACTGTACAGAAGACCGGTGCGACTAGACAGTCGCTGTAGCGGCTTGTTAATAATCAGTGCTTTTTTTGGAAGTTGAAGTGGTTTTTAATGCATTAATAGATTTTGGAATAGTTGAGTAAAGCAGTAAGGTTTCGTATGGATTAACCACTACAGCAAAACTGGAATCGAGGTTAAATAAAATCCAACGGAAAAAATCCACAGAAAAAAATCCAGGACATAAAATCCAGAGAAAGAAAACCCATTGAAATAAAAGCCAGTGCAGTACTACTAGTACCCCTCAGTGCAATACGATCCCCCCCCCCCCTATAATTTATTGATGAATTTACTGCAAAGTAAGGTGTTCGTAGATTTAAAAAGTATAAAAGCCTGATGAAAAATGAATGGGCCGGGGAAGCTGTAAAGCAACGAAATTTGCAGGCGTTTTTTTTTTTTTTTGTAACGAAAATAATAGCGTCAGATGAAAACTCCTTGTCTGGTTGTTTCTTACATGATCGCATGATCACTCATTTGCCGTATTGTCGCAAAAGTTAGGAGACGATTTTTTTAAATATAATGTGCAGTGTATATACTTTTCTGTGTACCACGCACTTAGAATTTTTAGTATTGTCCTGTTGGTATGTCTACTTTTCCAATTGCATACGTCAATCGCACATTAATTTTCTATCCTCTTCCAGTATTTTTTTTACCAAACTTGTCGAATACTGGTGCAGTGTTAGTGCGTCGTTTTTTTTAATTGACCGTGCGTCTTTTTATACGTTTTAGTTTTTTTTTGTGTGTGTGTGCATCTTTGGTACTGAACTTGTGTCCAGTTGCCTGTTTTTCGCTTCTTTTTTTTTTTAATAATTAAAGGTACTTTTCAAAATGTGTAACGTTCCCTACTTTCACATAAATCTGAAGTTCGCCAAGCATTTTAATGCATTACTTACGAACGCAATCGGTTGCAATAATACTACTGCAAACAAACAAAAAACGGTGCGTCAGCTGTAAATGAACAGTATTCTTGTAGCTCTGACGTAATAGGCTCTATCGTTAAGAAAAGAGCTGTAATGCATAGAGCGTCCTTATCATCACGATTCAACGCATTGCGAAAACAGGAAGTATCTTTCCGTTTTCCTTGGCTTTACAATGTTACATACAATGGGGGACGAAGTTTTGCATCACAAGTGGCGTGCTTGTTCATAGACACAGCATTCCAAATGATTGTAATCTTTGCTGTTAGCTCGTCTCCAATCGCAAAAACCATTAAAAAAGCACGATTCCCAGTCAAATGTAAACTGAATGACAAAGTTCAGTCAGATTTGTCGCATAAAAGATTTTATCTCGACGGCCGAACTTTTTATCAGTACTATTTCCGTTCCTCAAACCCGGAAAATCAACGATCTTTGCACCCTTTTTTTTTCACCTAGACACAGGTGACACATTTTATTGAGAAAAAGATAATGGTGTCAAGGCGCAAATACAGCATGTTTCATTAAAAACACTAGGCCGATTAGCCACATATCGTCAAATTCGCGAAAACCGTGACTCCATGGCTTTCCGATGAAGTACCATAGCCATTGATTGATTGAGTTAGTTGTTTATTTATTATGGAACATTAACCTAAAAAGATTATCAGTCCCCGAAACCAAAACAAATAAAGGCCGAAACAAATTAACCAAGTTACAAGATAAATAAACTACCTGAACAGGAATCATATACACTAAAACACCACATGTACTAATCACTATTTACAAATGTGGAAATCTGCCTGACTCACGGCAGAACCTAAAGGTGGCAACTGTGAGGGTGCGCCTCCTCTGGCCTCACACCTCCGCCCCACCCCCTTCCCGCTCATGCTTGCTCCCGCGCATGCGCGCACGCCACCCCGTGAGCAGAAGCTTTGAGAGAGAGATTCACGCCATGCTGGCTCGAGTGAAGACGTCTTCCCAATTGTTCCGTAATAAACACCTTGCAAAGATGAAGAAGCCTAATTCTTGCTGACTATCCGGGAAGGATCAGGAAGGGAGATCCTGATACAAGTAGCACCTTAAAGTTCTTCCCAATATGAGGCCACACTCCCAGCAAAGTCAACAAATCCAAAGCACCCACCACCTCTTGAAGTGAACATACCACCGATTCGACTGAGAGAAATCAAACACAGCCAGTGTTGCTTGTTGTTGTTTTTTTCTTAGGGGGGGGGGGGGGGGAGCACGAATTCTAACTGGGATATCTGCCCCACGACGTTGAGAGGAATAGCCTGAAGCTGAATGTATTTTATTGGGGCCGTGGCCCGAGGCCATGCGCCCATTTCTAATACTACTAAATACAACCCTCAACAAACAGACAGAAACACATGGTCAAACAAGAATGACCACTAACAGTAAGGGCGCGTTTACGCATCAACTCGCCTTTGCATTCTCGCAGCTAGAACTCAATCGCGATGTCAAAGGCGACATTGCCATGGTAACAACGCTAAATGGATTAGCTAAATCCGGCATCGTTTAAGTAAATACTTGCAGTCTTATAATCCGTGCCAAAAATATAAAGAATTCCTCATGACGAAACAATTTTCCCAAACGCTTCTGAACTCACGTTATTTGCTGGTTTCGTTGCGAGGCGGCAGACATAAAACCGCCGCCATGTTGGAATTTGAGGTGATTTCTAGCATCTAGTTGCGAAAATGCAAAAGCGAGTGGTTGCGTAAACCTGCCCTTAGGCTGCTAGCTCAAGCTACATCACAAAAGCAACGGCTGCACTGCCCAACATCCACTGTGTACAAGACGATGAAAATGCATTACCCTACTAGCCTGGTCGTTATTGCAACAATGACGGAATTTAATAATGACAATGAAGTCAGACAATGTGAACTTGGTGGGCGGACCACTAACCTGGTCCTTGATACCTACTGTATACTCTCGGTATAAATAAGGTTCTCAAAATACGTTTAAATTAACTTTTAACCAGGCTATGTCTCATTTCTTAAACAGGTAATGTAGGCAGGTACTGTAGGCCTACTTTAAAGGGGAGATTGTAACCAAACGACAAGCTGCAGCATCTATAGCTATTTGCTGTTATCTAGTTCTGTCTAGCCCTTACTTTCAACAGGCGAAGGGACACACAAATAAATTTCGATTTACACAACAAACAAGCCACGTGCATCCTTAATTATTGAGTGTAGAGTTGGTGCGACCACGTGCACCAGGAAGCAAGCGGTAAAGTTAAGCCTAACGACATCACGGGCGCTTTTTTTCGATATATCGACCGTTTTGAAACGCAGATTTTGAACCGGTAGATGGGCGCCATCTAGTGGCAGTTATATCGTTAACTTGGACCACTTGCTCCCTGGTGCACGTGGAGGCACCAACTATACACTCAAAAATTTAGGAGGCACGTGGCTTGTTTGTTGTGTAAAAAGAAATTTTTGTTTGCTCGTTCTTTCGCTTGTTGAAGTCAAGTGCTACATAGAACTAAATAATGGTAGATGGCGCTAGATGCCGCAACCTGTCATTCAGCGAATAGGCACCTTTAACTTGAAAACAGCACCAGTTTGAAATGTTAAAGAAAAAAAAAGTATGACAAGATACGTTCAAAAATACCAAGAAAGATAGGAAAACAAAGAATTACCCACGGAAAGCAGTAAATAAGGGAAAAAAGTAGCAAATCTTCGACTCTGGTTGGGTAAAACATGGCGGGTTCTTTCACCCATGTGGGTTTTGTTATTGATAGCTGTATCCAAAAGCATTACCTAAACGGTTCAAAGGGTTTTAGCGAGCCTTAAACGTCTTCATTGGTCATCTAACAATGTTTAAAACAATATGGAACAATGAAACTGATATTGCAGAGCCCGTAGCTCCAGGATAAATGGTTAGTTAGTCTGTAGAGAGTGCTATATAGACCTACCAAAATACAAGACGAGGTCCACCACCAGCCAAAAATTAAAACCACGATTCCACTCAAGTCCAGATCGAACCAAATGCGAGTGAAAAATATTGCTAGACGGTGAAGATATTAAGCGTCGAAGTTACGACTTTTAACTGGCAGAATTACGTCAAAATTTACAGTAAAGGCTACCTACTAATTTTACTAAGATTATGCGGTATTATTTTGTTTGTGCATCAAGTTTGTCGTGAGCACCTAGGATGACGTCTTATCTGCAAGTCGCCATTTTGGGAAAAAAGGACGCTGTACCATAGAGGTCTATTGCGTATCTCAGGTATGCTATAGGTACACCATAAACACCAGTATCAAGTAAGAAACACAGTTTTTTGCCATTTCGGGAAAAAAAGACGCTGGGTACCACAGAGGTCTACGTGTATCCCCGGTATTAAGCTATCGGTACACCGTAAACGCCAGAATCATGTAAGAAACCAAAGTCACCATTTTGGGGGGAAAAAGACGCTGGATACCAGAGAGGTCTGTGCGTATTTCCTGTATGCTATCGGCACACCGTAAACGCCAGAATCATGTCAGAAAATAAAGTCGGCGTTTTTTGGAAAAAATGACGTGGAGTCTATACCATGGAGATAACAGTATGCAGTAATCAAGAGTGTGGTATATAGAGGTGTGCGCGGGAAATAGAGGTGTGCACCTCACAAATTCAGTTCGATAAATAACTGTCGATTTTTTCGCGGCTGTGTAAATAGGTGCGCCGATATTTCGAGGGTAGTGGTGACTTACGGCAGTTTAAGCTTTCATACTACACAATCAGTATTTCTCACTCCAATACTCACTCTATTACTCATGGGCGGGTACCTAAAAATTCCCTTTATTAACACTGGCGATAGCCAGTGTTAGTAAGGGTCGACCTAGGATCTCTGTGTTAAACTTTCAACTTTGAGAGCTTATAACTCCGTCAAAATAGAAAAATTTTAAACCAAATTTGGAATCTAGCCTTGCCTAGTCAAGGCCTGTCTACAGTCCAAAAATTGTGAAATTCAGTCCAGCCAAACCCGAGATACAGAGAGGGGCCAAATAGACAACTTCTTGTTCTTGGTCTTGTTCTTGGTCTTGTTCTGGGGATGTACCTTTCGTCTGTCCTCTCTACAGGTCAAACTATTTGTCCTGTAAAGCTGGTTCTTAGCTCATTTTACAGGTATTGCTCCGTAGATGTGCCCTTTCCGTAAGGCGTTTTCTAATTGGTCAAGTGGTTCAGGGGTTACGGAGCTCTAAACGACCAGATTGATTGTTTTACATTGTTTTAAACATTGTTATTATGCAACAATGCCATTTAGCAAACGCCAGCTGCAAGACATAGACTGACCATTAAAGGATTTATTTCTATTGTTAACATTAGCGATAGCCAGGTTAGTAAGGCCATAGCAATTTACCGAGCTTAAAGGTGGCGCAACAAAACAAACAACAAATTAATTATGAAGGTGTCACACATACCCAACCCCTCATCCACCACCACACCTATTTATTACAATTCTCAAAGTAACACGGATTAATAAACAAAAACGTATCGTTAAAAGTTAACGACAAGCTTTGACTGTAAGGGTTTAGGTGTCAAATTTGGCCAGTAAAACGCTGATAAGCATTAGATCCTTACTACCCGGTGATCATGTTAATGACTTAGTACGGAAAATTGGAAATTAGCCAACAACGAAAATCGTACACTAGAAATAACGTAGTGCAGTATGCCACCTTTATGCACTTACGTTAAATCGGAGTGACGTGACCCGGATTCGAACCGGCCACCCAGTTCGCCCCCAAATCACTTGCATAGCGCCTTAATCTCTCCGTTGTACTCCGATGAAACGTAAGTGCATAAAGGTGGCTTACTGAACTACGTTATTTCTAGCGTACGATTTTCGCTGTTGGCTTATTTCGAATTTTCCTTAATATTATTTCCAGCGATTTATGCCTGTTTATTAATGACTTAGTAACGCAGACAGAATGGGTGTACACGCTTACGCTTGTAGCAGGCTGTCTTGCTTGGAATCGCTGCCATGTTATCAAACCGGAAAAAAAATGTCAACCTAAAGCAAAGTAGGAAACCCACACCCCCACTATCATTGGATCATCTCGTGGGTCTTTATAGGACGATTTCAGACAGCTGTTCGTCAAAAAACCGGGTAGTAAGGGTCTAATGCTTAGCAGGGTCTTACTGGCCAAATTTGACACCTAGACCCTTACAGTCAAAGCTTGTCGTTAACTTTTAACGATACGTTTTTGTTTATTATTTTACAATGGCTAACCAGCTAATGAATGAATAATTATATATCTAGACACACGCTAGTGTGTCGCCGCCAAGTGGATGTTTTATTGTTGTTGGAGCTTAATTGTCAGAGCTTAATTGTTAGATTGTTATTGTTGTTAGATGGCGGCTCACTAGCAGACTGTGTCTTTTAACTGAAACCAACTTATACGTGATTTCAGCATACTGGTGTAAATTCCTCATGCGGTAGAAATCTTTGCAAATCGTTTGAATCAGGTATCTTGGGTCCAGTAACAAAGAAAATGTCAACACGAAACTATGGGAACGTGTCCTTCATGGAGAAAAAAGTGTCCTCAATAACGTTGATTTGTGTTACTGGTTACTAGTAACTAGTAACTAGTCCGCAGGCTCCCATGTTAATTCTCATAGGGTATAACGACACGTCTACAGCTCATTAGGAAAAGTTGTCAGATCTACATTTCGGCAGACAGGTAAAGCGTCATATGGGGAAGTGCCTTTTTCTAAAATGGGGGTTGCAGCTAGAAGCACGTGGCCCTGAAGTGGCTCGTAAGTGCAAAATTATTGTTGTAACCATTGTTTGTATTGTCATTCAACAGTAGATTATAACATGGTTAAGTGTTGCACGCTTATCGTTTCAGTACTTATATTGTCAGAATGCACTGTTTTTGCAAATAGGTGGTTCACTAAGAGACTGAATGTCTTTATTTTTTATTGCAAAGGTTTGGTTTTTTTTTTTTACGGTACACGAATCCAAACTGAATTATCTGCCCCACCACGATAAAAGGGACAATTTTGCTGGAAGGAAGGTTAGGAAACAAAATGCACATCGTCAGCACAGGTGGGAACGTGTTCTTTATGGAGAAAAAGTGTCCTCAATAACGTGACGTGGACATTTTATTTTATGTTGACTTACTGTTCTTGCAGTCTAGTGTAAGTGGCGAGTAATTTTAAACAGCTGAGAGTTGATTAGTTTTAGTAATCTTCGTTTGCCACCAGAATATTAGAACTGTATGAACATTTACCATTCCGTGAGTTTGTAGTATGTGTTCATGATTGAATGATTAACGTTAACCTCGGGAGAGCCAAGTGAAGGGGGATGCGCTGATTGAGTGAGCGAAGCGAACGAAAATCAGCGTTTGTTAGCCAATGCGCTCAATTGAATTGACTTAACATGCGAAACATGGGCATACAATACGCCAAACCATGTGTATTTGGGTGGTGTAACGGCTAATTAGGCAATAGCAAACGTAAGAATTATGAATTAGAAAATTTATAGACACTCCAGGCAAAAAAGGTAGAGGTGACTATTAGACAGTGGAATTCTTTGTATTCACAGGCCTATGAAAGTTGTAATATCCACCCAAAACCAAAACTGGTAAAGAGCAGCCGCCAAGTTTCCAAGAATGATCGGCCTTTCAAAGTAGTGATATCATTCAACCAGGGAAAGGCCGCCAAGGTTAATCCTATTAGCCAAGTTAATCGCAC
>JAHWFP010073897.1:71230-94342 GCA_023313725.1 Lithobius niger | reverse complement strand
CAGGGAAAGGCCGCCAAGGTTAATCCTATTAGCCAAGTTAATCGCACGGAATAATACTTTGGACGTTAAATGAAAACTTGAAGATTGCTACCGCTAGTAGCAATCTTCTAGTTTTCATTTAACGTTCGAACTATTAGTAGGTGCGATTAACTTGGCTAATAGGATTAACCTTGGCGGCCTTTCCCTGGTTGAATGATATCACTACTTTGAAAGGCCGACCATTCTTGGAAACTTGGCGGCTGCTCTTTACCAGTTTTGGTTTGGGGTGGATTCTAACTAACTGCAAGCATCGTTTCTCATCAGTTATATCTTCTTTTTTTTAATTCTACGCTTCCTATAGAGGAGTAGTGACATAACGTAGTTTTATTGTGTATAACTCTATGGTGGAGCCATTAACTGGGTTAGCTGCAAGGGGGCACTGGAGGGCGAAAAGAAGGTCTTCTTACTGAAGCCAATGCTATTAGACTGGATTTCTTAAGCCTATAACGCGCGATTTTTGTTGTTGGAGAAAGCAACGTTTTTTTAAGCCAAAGAAATCCGCTCTCAAAGGACTGTCTTGACTAGAAGTGCCGTTGTTTTCCCTTACATTTTAATCTAGTGCACCTTGTAGCTATTACCCCCAAATAGTGTCTCGTAGCCAATATGACGTCACTTGGCGCTGCTCTATAGTTTTTCCTTGCCGGGGCCTCATAGTCAGCATGACCGTCTCATGTGCCAGACGTCCCGAGTTTGAGTCCGGCCTCAGCCACCCCTGGCATTTTCGGGAAGAGAAGGGCCTTGTGATGTCTCATGCTCATGTCGATTGTGGCATGTAAAAGATTTAAAGATCCTAGAGATTTCCGATGCGGTTTACCTAGCAAAATTGTCCCTCTCCCCTTCTGGCGCTATGGATAACGCTGGGTGCACGTCAAACAACAACAGTCTCCCTTCATACTCCCCCCCCCCTCCCCCTCCACACACACACACTTTCGCACGAACTCTATACTACAAATCACCGTCTGTGCACATACGTTATATCAACCCCCTATAAATTATTGATGATATTAAGTTGTTGACTTACCCAATCTCCAGTCAGGTTGATAGTCGTTTCAAAATGCAAAAATTCTTTCAGCGACGCAGTATTTATGAGCGCGAAACGCGGATGCTTAGCGACAGCGAGATAAAAGAAATATATATATGGTGACATCATCATAAAAGACAATTCCTTCATCTTTCTCAAGATAACGGGGATTACCCTTTGGCTAACGACCAAGCTTTCTTTGGCATTTGGGTTCATTAATCATCAAGACACACGCTAGTGTGTCGCCCGCCAAGATTAACGATAACAACCAGACAATATATAAATATACGAGCATGGCGACCACTATAGATACGTTGTGTCTTTACAGCTAAGTTTGAGGCGCCGTTTGGGACATAATTAAGTTGCCTAAAATATATATAATATGGCGAATATATAAAATATTTTGCGCATGTATATAATGTTTTGTCACATATATAAATATTTTAACATATATAAGATTATGTTCCATACATAAAATATTTTCCATATATAAATTATTTTCTATACATAAAATACTTTTCATATATAAAATATTTCCCATATATTAAATATTTTCCATATATAAAATTGTTTCCATATATAACGTTTCCTCGTGGAATCCTCATATATAAAATATTTGTGCGCATCAATCTGCGCAGGTCTCCGATCAAGGTGAGCAACGCCATCTACCGGCAAACAGTGCAGCTATGGCCTGCGTAGTCCAGACCAACGAGATAGTAGTTGTGTTCTTTCCTCCAACGCAGCTACTATCTCAGCTGGTCTTACGCGTAGTGGCAATTCTTTTGCGAGTAGGCGTCAAATTTAAAGCAGTTTAGAGAAAGCCGTAAAAATAAAAATATACGTTTATTTAAAGTGGCACTATCACCGATTGAAATGCGAACGAAAATACCGTGGCGCCATCTAGCGACATTGATATTGTTAATCTTTACAGCTTACTCGCAGGTGCACGAGGATGAACCAATTTTCACTCAATAATAATTAAGGATGTTGTGGCTTGTTGGTTTCGTTAAAAAAAATGCCGTTATGCATTCCTTCGTTTGGTGCAAGCAACCGCTAGATGGTACTACACAGCGCTAGATGTTGAATTCGTCTGCTTTCAATCGGTGATAGTGCCACTTTAAATTCACGTTTTTATTTTTAAGAGTTTCTTTCAAAACAGCTTTAAAATGTATGTTCATTGCAGGTAAGCTGCCATCTGTTTGCGGGCAGTAGGAGGTATCTTGCCAAGCGTTAACGATGGTCATGATGAAATTATGATGATGATGCAGGACCAGAGCTGCCCGGAGGGGGGCGGGGGGGGGGGGGGGGGTCAAATACCTGAGATTTTTCACGAAGGCACAAACACAACAAAACCTAACAATTTGAAGAAATTTGCTCGAAAAAATTAAGCTCGTCACATAGGTTGAAATGGCTTATGAAAAGATGAAGTAATGTTGGCACAGCAAAATGGACATACACGCAACCAAAATGGCAGGCTAATGTGAATTTTAGCCTTGTGTTTTTATTTTTTTTTATTTTCGTCTTTGAAAATTTAAGCCAACGTACTTTTTTTTCGAAATATAAGGTACTGTTTACCTCGTTTAATGCATAGTTCTTTTTAGTGTTCTATTATCGAATCAGGAAGGGGATAAGGGGGAGACGAGGAGGCCACCAGGGAGACAGCTCTGCACTTGACTTCTGTGCCGCAACTAGCCTTTTTCAAAGTAAAGCAAGAGTAAAATGTAGGATGTATTCTATAATAAAATTTAAAATGTATTTTATAGTAGTCGTTGCAAAAATTGGGATCCCTTTGTCTGTTGGACCCGGATGCCTCGCATCCTTTGCACCCCCTTAATTACGGCACTGCTTGACGCCACGTAAGCCATTTATGTTAGCCAAACAGACCTTATAATGTCAGCTAATGTCAGGAAATTACTACCAATAGGAAATCAATAGTAAATTATTACAAATTATCGAGAAGCATATTGAAGCCAATTCTCTTCCCCCACCCCCGACTTTTTTAAGAATTTTGGCTGCCTTGGAGTATTGGTCCCAGCAAGCATTTTAGAAAAATCTTTTTTCCCTGTTCCAAGCCTATAGCTATCACGATCTCCTACTTGTAGTATAGGCTAATGATGGCCGACTGGCCGACCGAGCTTCCGTCTTCGTTTCCCAGAAGCATTGCAGTCGTTGTTTAAATAGTCATAACTTATTTGAAATAAATCATGGCTCATTCGAAAAAAATCATAACTTTGTCAAGATTATTAGGACTTATGGAGGTTTGATACATGTACTCCCAGTCAAAGCCCTGATTTTTGAAAGCGAGAGGCGAGAGGGATGATTTTGCTACGTAAATCCAATCGAAAACTCCCAGGATCTTTCACATGCCTCAATCGACATGAGCACGAGACATCACAAGGGAACTTCTCTTCCCGATAATGTCAAGGGGGTGGCTAAGGTCAGGATCGATCCCGGGACCCCTCAGCCACTTTTCCAGGAATGTCAGGAAAATAAGCCTTCTGTTTAATAACGCCCCCCCCCCCTCCAGTCTAGTTTACCGAGCAGTTTTTCACCTCATCCAATATATGAGGCATTTTTTCATCTCATCCAAGTTCACATTTACCGAATTTTTGGGTGATGATTCTGTCTTCCTGTCCGGGGTTTTCTGAAATATTTATCAGATATACGATAAAATCTAGCTTAGATTTCGTAAACGTCTGTTTACGTGTGGCATAATGGCATCCCGGACCACTGCACTGTGGCTGAGGTTGGCACTCATGACCTAGCTGTCGACGTCCTATTAACTACCTGCAATTTTTAAAATTCTGTCACGTTTCGCGTGGACTCGTGCTTTACTGCTCCTGGCACAACAAATTCACTACAAGGAAGAATTTAAAATGTTGATACTTGTAAGGATCACCAGTTTGCAATGGTCCTGGCATGAAGGCGGGAAGCAAAGACTTAGTGGGCCATGAGTATGCTACAAGTAGAAATTCGTGATAAACAAGTTTTGAAACAGGGGCGACGATTTTTTCTAAACCCCTGCCTGGGGCCAATACTCCACTGCAGCCGAATTTCTTAAAAACGGGGGAGGAGAGAGAAAAATTGGCTTCTGTGTGCTTCTCGTTAATTTGTAATAATTTACTATTGATTTCCTATTATTTTCTATTAGTAGTAATTTCATGTCATTAGCTGCCATTACAAGGTCTGACTGGTTAACATAAATGGTTTGCGTGACGTAAATCAGTGCTGAAATCAAGAGGGGTGCAAAGGGTGCGAGGTACCCGGGGCCAGTTGGCAAGGGGACCCCAATTTTTGCAACGACTACTATAAAATACATTTTACATTACATTTTATTATAAAATACATCCTACATTAAGTATACCCTTGCACCCACCTTTGAAAAATGTTAGTTGCAGCCGTTCTGAAGTCAAGTGCACTTGTGTCTCCCCGCAGCCCACTCGTCTCTTCCCCCCCCCCTCGATCCTTGATCGCGCCTATGTCCATTTGCTGTGCCAAAAATACTTAATCTTTTCATAAGCCGTTTAAACCTATGTGATGAGCTTAACAAATTTCTTCGAGTGAATTTCTTCAAGTTGTTAGGTTTTGTTGTGTTTGTGCCTTCGTGGAAAATCTAAGCTTCTGCTGCCCCCCCCCCCCCCCAACACCCCACCCGCCGGGCAGCTCTGGTCCTGCATCATGATCATCGTTAGGCCTGGCAAGATAGATAGCTCCTACTGCCCGCAAACAGATGGCAGCTTATCTGCAATAAGCACCTATTTTAAAGCTGTTTTTTTTTTTAAAGAAACTTTTACAAATAAAAACGTGAATTTAAATGGTGTCTTAGTATTAAAGGTAAGCTTCTGGCCATGGCAGAAAGAAGTAATTATCGTAGAAATGATACTGCGCTACGAAATTTCATTTTTTATAGCACAGATGTAATTAATTCCTACTTTTATCTGTCATGGTGTAAGCATACTAATACAATATTTAAACGTACATTATTGTTTTAGCGGTTTTCTCTAAACTGCTTTAAATTTGATGCCTACTTGCAAAAGAATCGCGCCACGCCACTACGCGCAAGGCCAGCTGAGATAGTATCTGCATTGGAGGAAAGAACGCAACTACTATCTCGTTGGTCTTTACTACGTAGGCCATAGCTGCATTGTTTGCCGGTAGATGGCGTTGCTCACCTTGATCGGAGACCTGCGCAGATTGATGCGCACAAATATTTTATATATGAGGATTGCCCGAGGAAACTCAATATATGGAAAAAATTGCATATATGGAAAACTTTGTATACATGACAAATATTTAATATATGGAAAGTATTTTATGTATGAAAAGTATTTTAAGTATGGAAAATAATTTATGTATGGAAAATAATTTATATATGGAAAAAAATGTATACTATATGGAAAATATTTTATAAATGGAAAATATTTTATGGATGGAACATAATTTTATATATGTTAAAATATTTATATATGTGACAAAATATTATATACACGCACAAAATATTTTATATATTCGCAACATTATATATTTTGTAGGCAACTTAATTACGCCCCCAAACGGCGCCTCATAGTCTTGTGACGTCATATTGGCTACAAGAGATACAGCTTCAAGGAGCACTAGATTAGAATGGAGGGTTAAACAACGGCACTTCTAGTCAAGGCAGTGCTTTGAGAGCGGATTTCATACATAGGCTTAAAAAAAAAAACCTTGTTTTCTCCAATCCCTTATGCTGCTAGGTTGTAATCGGAAAATAAAGATTCCACTTGCTTAAAAATGTTAGCAACTGCCTACAAATCGACACAAATCGCGCATTATAGGCCTAAGAAATCCACTCTTAACAGCAATGTCTTCAGTAAGACGTCCTTCTTTTTCCCACTCCCATGCAGCTATCCCAGTTACTGGCTCCAGCATAGAGTTTAATACAGTAATACATCGTTGTGTCACTGCCCTATACTACCGGAAGTCGGCATTGAACCATCTTCTTTAGTCGCTCCATCTTTGGTGCTGAAAACGTGAGGTGTGCAGGCATACAAGCAAACAGTGCGATCGTCATATTTGCATGAAACTCGACACGAGAGGGGTAAGGAACATTGGTGTTTTATACAACAATCTTTACTCAACCTTGTTCCTGGCGATGGGAAGTGTATATGTACGGGTTTTTCTCCGGTTGTTTCCCGCCCGTTGCACGAGGGTTTCCTCCGGGTACTCCGGTTTCCTCCCTCATGCGGCAAATAACAACTGTAATAATGGTGGTACTTTTTCCACTTAACATCTGCCGCCGAGGAATTTGGGTGGGTGGATGCCTCGAGCATCGTCTCTATATATTATTGTTCTTTTGTTAAAAAACGAGGCACATTTTCCTTACAACTAGTAGTAATTTGTCGATGTGGAGTGCTACTTACAGTCATGGCCAAATTATTATGGATTCACCAAAAAAAGTACATTTTTTTCATTTAGAAGCATACATTGACTATTTAGGTTACTCAACTGATATTAAGACTTTGTTTTAGTGTTAGGTGTGTGTTTAACTCCATTTTAGAATACTAAATGGCACAGTGTGATGCTTTTTGGCAGTCCTAAGTTTGACACCATAGATCGCAAGAATCATTGCAATTGGCTGACGGCTGATAGGAAGGCTCTCACCAACACTGGTAAGAATTTTAAGCTGCTTCCCTATTCCGATGTCGTACACAGTTGTACATTAGTAATTTTAACAGTTTTAGGCTTCTAGAAATATAGTTGAAATTACTGATTGATGTTTTTGTCCTGTTTGGGTTCAATTCGACCAAATTCGTCCAAATTCATTAAAATGGGCAAATGGAAAGCTCTAAAGTTCTCATAAACATGATCAAATCCTGTTGTTATTGAAAAATACAAGCTTGACACAGAAGGGTATGGCAAAATAATTGCAAATTCACTTCTGGAGGTTAATTTGGTAAAGAAAAAGAATGGACTTGCATCACCCAAGTGAAAGAAAAGATGTGAGAACGCACGCCTATCATCTGCCCATGATGATCGTAAACTGATGCATCTTCGTCAAAGCAATCACAAACTTTCCTCAAAAAATTAAAACAACTTTGGGAGCAATCAGGGGTTAATGTAAGCCCAGGAACCGTCAGGATGCATCTGTGTGCAGCTGGTAAGAAAGCTCGATGGCAACGAAAGAAGCCGAAAATCATGCCGTGGATGTTGAAGCAAGGACTGGACTGCATGGGCAAAACAGGACAAGGTGGTTTGGTTTATTTATTGTGAGCAATAAGACCCAGTACGTCATCAGCTCAATACTAAACAACTTCTAACTACTTACAACTATACAGCAACAACAACAACGAAACAGGTACCACTACAGACCAACAGCCTCAACCTAGCGCCTGGATGGCTGGGCATTAAAGGAAGAACGGAGACAATACTAACCCTAAGAGAAACGGCCAGTTGCCCGACAAAATCCAAGCACCGTTCGAAGAGTCTCTACTACCCGTCAAGTGTGGTGGCACACTTAGGGCCTCAGCCATGGGCCCATTCCTGTTACTCAGGGGCAGACGACGCTGAGCTACCCAGAGGGGACAAGAGAATAAAAAGTGCCTAACCGTCTCCTCCCCTGTACCACAGGTACACTGGGGTGAAGTGAACCACCCAAGCCGATAAAGGTGTGCCCGCAGTTGAACATGCCCGGTCCGCAGCCTAGAAAAAAGACCAGAATCCTTCCGCGACAGCCGACCCAAAGCAGCCGGCACAGAAACAGACGGATGTATCTCGAAAGAGTACGTCCAGATTCACCAGTCTCCCATCTAGTATGCCACCTTCTCCGAAACATGGCAGTGGTCACAGAGCGCAGGTCCCCAGGACCAACTGGGAACTGTATAACATTGTGCCTGGACGTAAAACCCTGCCTAGCAAGGTCGTCGGCCAGCTCGTTCCCGAAAATTCCAGAATGCCCTGGTACCCACAAAATAGAAACAGAGACACCTCTCTGAACAGCCCAGAAAAGCTTCCATCCAATTTCCCAAACAATAGGATGAGACACCGCTAACGAATGAAAGCTTCGTCTCAGAAACCCGATGCCAGCAGCAGAGTCCGACAAGATGCAGAACCGTGGCAACTCCAAGTCAATACAAACATCAAGAGCCACTGAAACAGCCACGAGTTCTCCCAGGAAAACCGAAGGGAGACCAGACAGAAAGTAATTAAACTCCAGATGGAATTCTGGAACAGCGACCCCAACACCCCCTTCATACCGATTGAGATGAAATGAAGCATCACAGTACAACTGAACAGAGTCCTGCAAAATACCCTCAGCCTGGATAGACACAGTGCTCAGAGCCATCCCACACCAGGCCCACGGACAGGGGGGTCGTGATATAACAGGGGTTGGGAACGCTCGAAGCCCGTTGTCAAGCAGCAGGGTAGCACCCTGCCCAGGAGTCCCCAGCAGATCACGTGCACCCTGACCCAACGAAGTGTAGTCCAGGAGCAAACATGCCAGAGGATCCTGAAGACCCCTAGCAACAGCTCTCAGGCACAGGCTCAAAAGAAGTTCCTGAGCTCGCAAATCATCTGGTAGCTCCCCGGTCTCAACATGGAGTGCCAAAACAGGAGTAGATGGCAGGCAGCCAGAGACTGTACATAAGCAGTCATTTAACCCCACCTGAATCCCCCGCAAGGCCCGCTTGGAATAAGCAAGAATGGGGAGATGAAAATCAGCGCAGGCTCTAATACAAGCCCTAAAAAAGGTAGAAACAATAGCACGTCTGGCTATTAACTTATCTGTAGCAAAGGATCTTAAAACCTGCAGCCGTGACACAACCACCTCCCTGACAAAGGCGACATCAGCCACCCACGTTAGTTCTGGAT
This sequence comes from Lithobius niger, assembly GCA_023313725.1. Classification (NCBI taxonomy): domain Eukaryota; kingdom Metazoa; phylum Arthropoda; class Chilopoda; order Lithobiomorpha; family Lithobiidae; genus Lithobius; species Lithobius niger. The sequence continues at coordinate 85,434 of JAHWFP010073897.1, read as the reverse complement.
CCAACCAAAAACCCAAGTATCAAACTTCGACTTAGAATGGACTGCCATACCATCAACAGTAATAACACCAAGGACAAGGCTTGGGCTTCTCAACAAGGAAGTAAGGTAAAACACTCTACAAAATTGGTATTGATGTGTTTTACCTTACTCCACTGTTGAGAAGCCCAAGCACTGTATAATTTTGCCCAGTCCAGTCCTTGTTTCAACATTCACGGCATGATTTTCGGCTTCTTTCGTGGCCGTCGAGCTTTCTTACTAGTTGCACACAGACGCCTCTTGACGGTTCTAGAGCTTACAATAACCCCTGATTGCTCCCAAAGTTGTTTTAACTTTTTGAGGACAGTTTCTGCATGCCTTGACAAAGACGCATCAGTTTACGATCATCATGGGCAGATGATAGGTGTGCATTCCCACATCTTCTCTTTCACTTGGGTGATGCAAGTCCACCCTTTTTCTTTACCAAATTAACCACCAGAGGTGAATTTGCGATTGTTTTGCAATACCCTTCTGTGTCAAGCCTGTAATTTTTAATAACAACTTCATTTGACCATGTTTACGTAGATTAAGAGCTTTCCTTTTGCCCATTTTGATGAATTTGGACGATTTTGGTCAAAATGAACCCGAACAGGAAAAAAACATCAATCAGCAAGGTCAACTACATTTCTAGAAGCCTAAAACTGTGAAAACTACTAATGTACGCCTTTGTACAACATCATAAATAGGGAAGCAGCTTAAAATTCTTACCAATGTTGGTGAGAGCCTTCTGACCAACAGTCAGCCATTTGCAATGATTCTTGCGACCTCTGGTGCCTAACTTAGGAAAGCTGTCAAAAAGCATCACAAAGTGCCATTTAGCATTCTAAAATGGAGTTAAACACACACTTAACACTAAAACAAAGTTTTAATATCAGTTAAGTAACCTAAATAGTTAATGTATGCTTCTAATTGAAAAAAAATGTACTATTTTGGCGAATCCATGATAATTTGGCCATGACTGTAATTTGGCTACAGGAAATCATCTGCAGACAGGTTCAATGGACATACGAGAAGCGCATTTTTTGAGGGGGTCGCATTTTTTTGTGTGCCTAGAGTGCAGAGGGGTGAAGATTTTGTCAGGGTCATTGAACATTTTGTAGGCACGGTGTCATTTCCTGCTTCTTCCTCCCCCCCCCCCCCCCCCCCCCGGCCCATGAATAATGGCCTGTCCCTAATACATATGAGCTGGATTTATGCCGGCATTTAAAAAAAAACGCGTTCATTGAATGCTTAAACTCAGTGAAACAAGAAAAAAATACCCACGTAAGGTATCGGTATACACGACGTCGAAGCTAAACAGGAACCACGCATCTCTTGTAATTTGTAGCCATCAAACGTTAATGCGGGTGTTCTTGTTTCACAGAGTTTGAGGATTTTTTTTAACGCAGCCGTAAACATTATCCTACTCTCTAAACTTTAGGGTTTTTGTGCATTAATTTGCAGAAACGAAGATGACGATGGAACTAATGCTCCACTTTTTATATTTTGTATTTGTTTGTTGTCTGATGTCTGTGGCCACAACGTGGTAGTACACTCGTTAATAACCATGTAATATGTATGTTTCACCTGGTTTCACTAATAATAAATTTCATTTAAAAAAATTATCAGCATCTAAAGGTTCACCACAAACGAGCTACTAACTTCGTGGTAACTATATGTTTGAACAATGGAAATCGGTTTTAAAAAACGTATAAATTGTTACCTGCTCCAATGAATGACACGAGCTTTCGAATGAACCAAGTAAATTCCCTCCCAAAAACCAGAAAATAAAATCAACAATGGCGGTATTTTTCGTACCCACCAGAACAAAAAGGTAGGTGGGGGGTGACTGATTTCGTAATCGGCGATAGAATCAATGTGATTAGCCGGTCAAATTAGCCCAAACTATTCTATTTGTTTTTCGGTGGGTACAAGAAAGAGCAAGGAGAGCCGCCAGGTATTTTTAGCGCTTTGCTAAGGCCGCCCGCGCACTTACCGACTTGGTCGCGCGGCCAGGTCGCTGAAGCCAATGAGAATGCTTACCGTTTATGTAAAACCACGCACTAATCATTTTCATTGGCTGCAGCAACCTGGCCGCGCGGTACGCGGGCGGCCTAAACGCTAAAAAATAAATTTAAAAAAAGGTAAACAAAAATCAAACTGTCGTAAAGTGTATATTACAAAAAGAAAAGAAAAAAAATTGTTTATTTCTGGTCAGCATGGTTTACTGACACCTCATCCCCCCCTCCCCCATTTTTAAAGCGTAGTTGATGGCACAGAAGTCAACTATGTAAAATTTGAATACAGACTCTTAAAAACTTACAAATACAAGCTGAGCGACAGCACATGCGCAGTAGCCTCGTTTGCGATACCTTGTCCAGTTGCAGTCGCGTAAGATTCTGTGCTACCAGTAAAAAGTCTCAAGTCTGCGATAAGGTCATGAATTCCTCTGCCATTTCCGACTTGAAGGCAACGCTTACCCCGGGAACAGAACCGGCAGCTGTGTGTGTGTCTCTGCGTTTCTGGTAAGTTTGCAGCTTTGTTTAGGTTTTAGGACGCTCACGTTTTAACGCGGTTTGATTGTTATCTTTTGTTTTGTTTCTTTGTCATTATTTCAGGGAATGAACTTTGTTATACGGGACGGGAAGCCAATGGGCTCATTTATTAAATGAACTTTGTACCGCTCATGGTTGTTTCAGGAATCTTAATTCAACGCAAATAATTAAATTGCACATTTTTTACTTAATATATGAAAAGGCGCACACACCCCAAATCAATTTGTGTATGCCCGTTGCGCCAAAAATGTTTACCGTTTCGCGGAAAATTCAGCTCGTGACTAAATTTCCGTTTCGCCGAATCAAATTCTTCGTTGAATTTGACGGAGAAATTAAAGATGCATTCCTAATTGGAAGGAATTTGTGATTAGTTGCGGTTTCTGATGTAATAATAGTAAAATATAAGGTTTTACCCGCTAATGGATATGGTAACGGTAGGGTGAACCACTTAACACAACTCCAATGAACCAAGCATTAATACACTTGTTGGAATTTGAGGTCGGTCCCCTGCCCTCTCCCCGCACAAACACACACTGCAGCTACCGCGAACGAGGCAAGTAATTTTGAAAAAAATTATTTGGCGAAACTGGAATTCCCGTTTAGCCGAAAATGAAGACCCTGATAAAATTTGGCGAAACGGTCTACTGCAATCATCAGAGCTGTTGGGGAATCGGTGGTTCCATGGGAAAGACTGCCTGCAGTCTCACTAGTCAAAACTGTCGGAATATGCATCTGGTAACATTAATTCAGCTTTCCGCTAAATAAACTACGTGATCATGCTGCACGTTCGCTAACCACGACACCTGCTGACAGCATTCTTCCCCCCCCCCCTCAACCATCCTCCCACCGCGCTTGACAGTGCCATGTCACTTTGAGATTTACAACCGAATTTTCAATACAGCAAACCGATGACTTAGTATTATTGTATGTAACTCTATGGTGAAGCTGTAACTGGGTTAGCTGCAAGGGGCACTGGGGGGGGGAGGGGGAAGGTCTTCTTACTGAAGCCAATGCTATTAGGACGATTTCTTAAGCCTATAACGCGCGATTATTGTTGGAGAAAACGTTTTTGTAAGCCTAAAAAATCCGCTCTCAAAGCACTTTACTAGAAGTGCCGTTGTTTTCCCTTACACTTTAATCTAGTGCACCTTGTAGCTATGCCCTCCAGATGCTATCTCGTAGCCAATATGACGTCACTTGACGCTGCTATACGCTGCTCTTTGGTATATAACTGGAGCCAGTAACAGGGTTACCTGCAGGGGGCACTGGAGGGGGGGGGGGGGGAAGGTCTTCCTGAAGCCAACGCTATTAGACTGGATTTCTTATTCTTAAGCCTATAACACGCGATTTTTGTTGGAGAAAACGTTTTAAGCCTAAGAAATCTGCTCTCAAAAGCACCGTCTTTATTATAAATGTCGTTGACCATTACATTTTAATCTAGTGGCCCTTGCAGCTATGCCCTCCAGATGCTATCTCGTAACCAATATGACGTCACTTGCCGCGTCTCTACAGTGTGTAACCAGGAGCGAATTATATCCACGTCCTTTATATACACGTCCTTTTATATTTGCTACCCCTGGTGTAACTGATTGCTCATGAAGGTACCCTATTACCGTGGTGCGTTGTTAAACTGGGTCATTTTATTTTCAGTGCTCAGATTTATTACTGGCTTGTTTTCGGTCACATCGCATGTTTGATCATGTATATGGAGATATGTTATCCCTTCCCCCTCGCCTGCTCATGGCAATTTTTTCACCTACAGACTAAAATGACCCATGGTTTCATAGTCGAAAACTGTGCTTAACTGAAATTTGCGAACAATAAAATTCTGTCCCAAAATAACTGGATAAGGCTCACGGTTTGTAAATGACGTCCCGTTTTAGTATTCTGTACAGCCGTACCGGCTAAGAAGACTATTGCAACGACTTTGTCCGTCCGTCGCTTTTTTTCAACTTCGGTACCAGAAATTCACGACCACTGTTTACAACGTTCGATTCAGTGTCAATAGTTAAATAACATGGCAAATTAAAACATTGTTACTTCCTTATAGCTAATAGACTTCTTCGATGTAACTAAATTAAATAATATTTCATCGTCGAATTGAAATCCTAAAGATGTGTTAACGCAGCCGTAAAAACAAACATTTTAGCTTCGTTTAAAAGTCTTGTCGCATTGTTGCATGAATGAATGGGCTTAACCATCGAACCAGATTCTCCATTAGGCCTATCTGCTACTTACGAAATTAAAACTATTAAAAAAAATTCGGTCTAAAAAAGGAATTGGGCCTAAAATCGCGTTACCATGGCAACGTCAAGTTGCAACGAGTAGCTCCGGCTTCATCAGCGTGTCTCCCGTCACTTCCCTACTACCACTGATCTGTATAGGCTACGGTGCACGTTACGTTTAACGCGTGTGCCCGAAGGCGCGCCGTGTTGTAAAAATGAATAGGCTTACTACAAATCAAATCTCAGTTAGCTGTTACTTAACGAAAGTAAAGCTCCAGGTAAGAATTAGGCCTAAAAGTAGACAAATACGCCTAAAATCAACACTTTTTTAACCGGCAGTTCTGATGGTTACTGCTTTTAGATTACATAAGAGATATCTGTTGCAATGCGTGATAGATGTGTGCGCCTCACCATTGGTAGTGGCAGAACTGTACAGAAGACTGGATGCGACTAGGTAGTCGCGCTAGCCGCTTGTTTAATTTTGCGGTTATTTTCCAGTCAATGGGTTGAGTATTGTGGTACAATTAAAAATCTGGCCGGAATAAGTTTTTTTTTTCTCCCAGATTGTAGAGTATGCCCGCGGTACGTATATAAGTTAAATGTTATGCCAAGATACCGCGAATAAAGTTAAGCTTGTGGGTGAGCACCATCCGCCCCTAGTGTTAAATTCTCGCTTTGACATCCATATTCCATGAATATTTCCCACCTTTCTTTATTGCCCCTCTCCCGCCACTGTTATGCCGTTCTCCTTCCTGGTTTGCATTCGGGTGTCTTACTGCACGGAAGGCCTAAAATACAGTAGCGTGAGACCCCCGAGAGGATAGGTGCAACTTTTAGTAAAGGGTGCAATTAAGTTGTCAGCGGTCATTTTTCATGGGACATTATTACCCCTTCACCAAGTCTCCCCCCCCCCCCCCCCCCTTAAGGATTTCTTTAGACGCTTTTATGTTTTGTCCCTTTTTAGGCAGCGCCTCACCAGCAAATTCCCCCACCCCCTGTGCACATCACTATGCCTAAATATGAAGGACCGTTATTTTTTTTGATCCTCAGTGTAGGGACATAACTTCCCAAACGTGGTTTGTTTGTTTTTTTTAAATCAATATTTCTCGGTCTTTCACAAAACACGAGCCAACTCCTAGGAGAATCTACATGGTGGCCCATAAAAAACGCTCCACCTGAAATTTTTTAGTCCAACATTTTTGGGTAAATTTTTAAAAAGTTTACTTCTTGAAAGTGTAAATAGGGACCAATTTTCTGGATGCAAAATCCTGATTCCGAAAAATTTGGTCCATTTTCCAATTTTTTTTTAAATAGAAAACTAAGTGTTTTGAGCCACCCTCCTGTATTTATCCTTTTTTTTTCTCAAAACTTTGAAGCCATTACGTAAAGAAAGAATTGGTCATAAGTTTTCGAGCAGGGGGTTAAATTTTTTCTACCCAGCGAAAATAGTTAGTGGACCGTTCCAATTTCAAAGCCGGAGGGGAAATCTGCGAATGGGAACAACTGGAAAGTTAAAAGGTAGAACGTTTTACGGGGTGGGGTTGGGGGAGGGGATAAGGCGCAAATAGGGTAAGCTTTTAAGTTTTTTCTGTTAGGGGCTCTCGTACGGGGGGGAGGGGCTCTCGTACTCTCGTACGGGGGGGGGGGGGTTGAAGCCAGCAGTGAAATTGTACACAAGCATTACAGTAACGTAGTTCGGGATTGTTTGGCTTTGAATTGAAGAAATATATTTTTGCTGTTCTAAGTAGTTCAGCCGTTGCCACGGCTTATCGAAATCAAATAAAACAAGCGGCTGCAGCGACTTCCTAATCGCACCGGTTTTCTGTGCAGTTCCTCCACTCCAATGTTGAGGCGCACACCTCTATCTTGCACTACAACAGTTTTCTTTTATACCAATCTAAAAGCAGTAGCCATCACAATTGCCGGTTAAAAATGTGTTAGCTCTTAGGTCTGTTTTACATTTTAGGCGTAATTGTCAGCTTTTAGGCCTAATTTTAACCAGTAGTTTTAATTTCGTAAGTAGCAGCTAACGGCGATATGGATTGTATAGTAAGCCTACATTTTTGCAACACGGTGCGCCTACAGGCACAGTGTTAAAACTTAACGCGCAACGTAACATATAGAGATCAGTGGTAGTAGGCAAGTGACGAGACGTTTTTGAAGCCAACAGCGACTCGTAGCAACTTGGACGTTGCCATGGTAATATAATTTTAGGCCTAATTAAAAAAAATGCAGTTTTAATTTCGTAAGTAGAAGATAGCCCTAATGGAGAATTTGGTTCGATGGTAAGCCCATTCATTCATGCAACAATGCGACGAGACTATTTAAACTAAGCTAAAATCCATTTGTTTTTATTGAGGATTTTAATTTAGGATTTTAATTCGACGATCAAATGTTACTAAATTTAGTTACGTCGAAGAAGTCTATTAGCTATGAGGAAGTAACGACGTTTTAATTTGCCATGTTATTTAACTTCTCACACTGAATCTAACGTTGTAAACAATGGTCGTCAAAATCTGGTATCGTTGCGAAGTTGAAAAAAACAACGGACGGACAAAGTCGTTGCAATAGTCTTCTCGACCGGTACGGCTGTACAGAAGACTAAAACTGAGACTGGTGAAAGGGTCCGCCAAGTTCCGAATGATTCGGCCCTTCAAAGGAGTGATATCAACACTAAAACATTCGCAAAGTTAATCGCATCGACTGGAAGTTCGAAGATAAATGAAAACTAGAACATTGCTACTTTCCGTAGCAATGTTAAAGTATTCATTTAAAGTCCAAAGTATTAAAGCGCGTTTATGCATTGACTCGCCTTTGCGTTCTCGCAGCTAGAACTCAATCGAGATGGCAAAGGTGACATTGCCATGGTAACAACGCTAAATGGATTAGCTAAATCCGACATCGTTTGAGTAAATACTTGTAGTCTTATAATCCGTGCCAATAATATGAAGAATTCCTCATGACGAACCAATTTTCCCAAACGCTTCTGAACTCGTTATTTGCCGTTTTCGTTGCTAGGCGGAAGGCATAAAACCGCTGCCATGTTGGAATTTGAGGTGATTTCTAGCTTCCGGCTGCGATAATGCAAGAGCGAGTGGTTGCGTAAACGTGCCCTTAGTCGGTTCGATTAACTTGGCGAATGTTTTGGTGTGTTGTCACTCCTTTTGAATGACCGAACCATTCAGAACTGGGCGGTCCGGTTTACCTGCAGTTTTGGTTTTTGATTTGATATCAGTCGTTTTTTTTTAATTGTGTATTAGACTCGACTAGCCTGCAGATGTGTAATAAATTGCCACGTCAACAGTAGCTTGATTGGTAATTTTTCTGTTTTAATTTCATTTCTCTCCTTTGAGAGATCGAACCATTTCAACTTAGTAGCCTCTTTATTAGTTTTTGATTGTTTTAATTTTGTTTAGTTCGTATCACTCGTTTGTGAGGCTGGGTGAACTCTTACCAGTTTTTGGCGTTATTTTGATATTATTTTCCGTGAACTGGACATATAGACACTATTTCTTTGGCAACGTTTAGATTTGTGAAGCGTGCGTTTATATACGCAAGTCGGTATACACGTTGTTGTCGGAATGTGGCCTTCCAATCAGACGAAGTCGACAATACTTTCGTAGTTACGAGCCATCCCACGCAGTTCTCGTAACACCCCCAGGCTGTAAACCAGAAAAGGTATGCAGTTCGTATTGTACTGTAGCCATTCGTCAAATTTTTTAGCTGGAAACCTCGGTATCGGTGAATAATCACCCTGTGGGAATTAACATGGGGATGAGCGGACTAGAATTAGAAGATTGCAACGTTGAGGGTCAAATTTTATTTTGAAAGCCACTGGGCTGATTCCTACACAAATTAATTTTTGTCTGGTGGGTCATTGCTCTGTATTTTACAATTTAAAGTTTTGTGCCGCACTATTTTTCCCCAAGTACCTGAAATGTGCAAAACTATGCTTCAGGATATTACACTGACGCTATGGCGTCGCGCTATAATGGTTTACAACCTTGACAATTGAATTGATGTGATGGTTTGTTGCCTAACTTGGCACAACACAGTAGCGTATCTAGATGTCACTTATCAAAAAGCATAAGCCAACTATGCTGAACTCAAGCCGATCGAAAATACAGCATTATAGCCCTACGTGTAAGCAGCAAATTTTTCAAGAAAACTGCACTTAAGAGGATAACACCATCTCTGGTGTACTTCATGTCCACACCCCATGAGAAACTTTTAGGAAGGGGTGCCCCCTGAAACCTGTCCAAAAAACATGGTGGCCAATTTTGTTTTTAAAAAGGCCGCTACACAATACAAAAATTCAAAATCGAACTAACGTATGCAAGTTTGGTGTCAATTGCTAGGTTTTAAGGTCTGCCGAAATAAAAAAAATTCACTAAAAAAGTGCCAAAACTCCAAGATATCCAAGATGGCGGCAAAAATGGGGGCAAAATTCAAGTGTTCTTCATAATTTTAGTCTACTTATAGAGTAGGGCAGATTTGAATTCCTCAAAAAGGTGAGATGGTTTGCAATGACTAGTAACTAGCAAAAACACCAGCTCAAATCCGTAGTGTATGTGTTAGTAATTAGGGGTTAAGCTATAGCACTGTATTTTTCTTCAATTCACCGTAAGTTACATCTTTAAAGTGATGCGGTAGCAGTAAAAATATAAATGGATGTATTTAGGCTTAGATATCAGATGGAGATGAATATATTTCGAGATGGATAATTAAAACTAATTATTGTAATTGGTAGCTACGCTACTGCATTTATCAATGTTGTAGTGATGTGAATTTTGAGTCTAATTACCATAAGTTACTTCTTTAAAGTGCAACAGCAGCCGTTCTAGTTAAGAAATGTATATAATTAGGCTTGGATGGAAGGAGATGTATGTTTTCCAACAAGGGTAATTAAAACGATTTATTGTAATTAGGGGCTAAGCTACGGCAGTTTTTATACAGTGTAGCACTGTGCTTTTTGCGTATGTTTATTACAAGTTACATCTTTAACCTGCTGCCGTAGCCGTTCTAATTAAGATAAATGGATATAATTAGGCTCGGATGAAAGATGAAGATAAATCTTTCCAACAAGCGTAATTAAACTACATCCATTAATCATAATTAGAACTGCCATTGCATCACATTAAAGACGTAACTTAAAGAGAATTGCCATAAGCATTGAGCTACAGCGCAGATAAACACTTAGCTCACCTAATCACGAAAACCGTTTTTATTACCTATGTTGGAATATACATTTCGCCACTTTTCATGTAATCCTAATTACATCCATTTATCAGAACTGTCACTGCATCACTTAAAAGATGTAACATCAGATGAATTGAAGACATCATAGCTAAACAGTTGTAGCTTATCCCCTAATTACGATGATCCGTTCTAATTACCCTTATTCGAAAGTATACAACTCCATCTTTCTAAGCCTAATTACATCCATTCATCTTAATTAGAACGGCTACTACAGCAGTTTAAAGATGTAACTTATGGTAAATAGACGCAAATTGCACACAACTACAGTGTAGATAAACTGCTGTAGCTTAGCTCCTAATTACAATTAAACGTTTTAATTGCCCTTGTTCCAAAATATACTTCATCTTTCACCTAAGTCTACTTACACCTATCTGTCATAATTAGAACGGCGACTGCAGCAGTTTAAAGATGTAACTTGTGGTAATTAGACACAAAAAGTATACCACTACAGTAGAGATTAACTGCCGTAGCTTAGTGCCTAATTACAATAAATCGTTTTAATTACCCTTGTTCCAAAATATTCTTCTCCATATTTCATGTAAGCTTACTTAGAGCTATCTATTTTAATTAGAACGGCTACTGCAGCAGTTTAAATATGTAACTTAAGGTGAATTGGAAGAAAAATGCAGGGTTACAGCATAGAAACGGCCACAACTTAGTCCCAAATTACGAACAAACTACATTAAACTACGAATTTTACTGGTGTTTGCTAGTTACTAGTCACTGTAAATGAACTCACCTTTTTGGGGAATAATTCAAATCTGCCTAGGTCAGTATATTTAAAATTATGAAAAACACTTGAATTTTGCCCCATTTTGGCCGCCATTTTGGATATCTCATTGTGTTGGAGTCCTGGCAATTAGAGCTTTTTGAATTCGGTGAAACTTAAAAACCTAGAAGTCGACACTAAACTTAAATACATTAGTACGATTTTTGAATTTGTTTTCGTAACGGTGTTATTGAAACGTGCGGATGGAAATCTATGCGTGGCTATCTACCCATGGTGGCTGTAATAAGACAAGCGTAAATGCATCGCAACTTTCGTTAAATGAAAATAGTTTAGAGCATTACGTTAAGTTCCATTTCTCTTCACAAGGGAGGAATTATTCGTTTTCAGTTTGCCCGCAGATGGCTCAGGTTATCCAGACAACTATGTAAACAGTATCCGATTTGTGACGTCAGACCTCAACTCGTTAATACAAATGCTGCGAAAACCTCGTTGGTTATTTGCCCAGTGTCTTAATAAATAAATGCAAGCCTATTTACGTTGCCTTTTGGACTTGTCTTTCCGCAACAAAAACTGCACTTGCGTTGCTTGCCAAACGGAAGTGCTGGAACACTTTATATCACGTTATCGGTTATCACGGGTTATCAGTGCAAGTTTTGTGTTTAAGCACTAGCGCTTTAATTTTAAAGGCGCGCGCCTTTAAATCTTGAAGGCGCGCCTTTGTCGTGGGATAACAGTGCAATACTTTTTTAAAGGCGAGCCTTTAGATTTTAAAGGCGAGCCTTTAGACGAACATGTTTGCTTTAGGGTTCACGGTGGCCGCTTGATGGTACCACGAGCTGTGAAGAAATGAAGCTTCCGATGTAGCGCATTTCTGCGTGTACTTTACGCACGACTGTTTTTTCTCAATGGTCAGGTCAGAGTGAACGCAGTTTGTTAGAAATGTATGTTGTGTGCGTTTAATTTGTGTATTTAAACAGGTTTTTTAATACTTGTCTGTGTTTTTTGTTATATATTTTAAGTGTTCCGTATGAGCGGCTATACTAGTGTACAGGGTGTTCCAAAAACCCAGATAGGATGAATAACTTTTGAACGGACGAGAATTGAAACTTGGCACCTTTGGAGACATCGGTTGGGTTGAGGGTTCTACCTTTTGGCATAAGAGACATGGCAGTACCCCCCCCCCCCCCATATGGGGGCCCAGGGGGCGCAACTCGGGAATTTCAAATGGGAAGGGTGGGTCGAGTAGCACGTCATATTAAAGCCCATAACGAGCTGAGAAAAATGGCACAAAGAAAACGTCGCTACGTTGCTCCAATCAAAACTGGCGTCCCATCAAAGTTCGAAATAGCACTTTGCATTGGAAGCATTTACGCCACTAGAAAACGATTCAGACGGAATGTTCCAGATGGATAAACTGAAACACACGTAAAAGAAAAGTAGCAACGTTGCTGTCCCGCATTTGAAGGGGGTGGGCAGGCAAAATTTTTCTAATAGGAAAGGGGGGCGCTTTTTCTGAACCATTTTTTGGGAGGGACGTGCCTTATTTTGGCCTAATCTGTGTTACGGAACTTCGAAAAACTTTCTTTTAATGTTTTTGATTTTTTTTGCGGATTTTCTTCGTGATTCTGTTTACCAAAAGGGCAAGAAGGCAAAGAAAAGGGGAGAAGAGGGGGTGGATTCAACCCCAATGTACGGCGCCCATGCGTACCGACTTCCGACACAACCATATCCAACATTGTTACGTAATCTTTCGAAATATCTCCATCAATCGACAAATCAAACCAATCCTCGAATACCAAATCTGAAGACATACACTATACGTAAAGTAAAGGTTTTTTCCTTTTCCGCCTTGTATTGTTGGACAACTCCGTGTACTACACCATTATTGGAGTCGCGTGCTTCTTCCTTGTCGGGCAGAGATGCGGTAGATAAATAAGTTATCATTGCTTGCTTCCCTCGTGCAAACACAACCAACAATCGCTCGGACCTGCTAGTGGAGTAAATTCTATTGATTTTTCGTTCGGATGATAAAAGCTAGCCGCTTGGTCAGTCGTTAGTTACCAACGTACATATCAACTTAAGCTAAGGAGACCATGAAAATCGTGCTCCGTTTAAAGATGGCGGCCATTCAGAATGCCCCCCCCCCCCATTTTTGATTGTCTATTTCCGTCGACAAATCAAAAACATAATATGAAGCTAAAACGTTCGGCACACAATTCTGGACAGGAAAGGTGATGTACATCTTTTACATACAAGCAACCCTTGAACTCCAAACTCTTATTTAAAGTATATCACCCTTAATTCGTGCGAATGCTCATTTTTAAAATTGGTTTATTAGCGATTTTCGTGTTCAAAGAGCTCTTGCAAGCCCTCTAATAGCCCGAATTAGACATGCTTAGGATTTACTGAAAAGTGGGGATCTGTTTTCCATCAATCATAACCGAAATTGTGTAACTTAAATAGTGACAATCCTACCTCCATTTAAAGATGAGTTAATGGCGTAGCGGCAAGAGCTTATGGTGATTTTCCAATTCAAAGTACTCTTGTGAGCCCTCTATTAGCCCGAAATGAACACGCAAAGTGAGCAAGTAAAGCGTTTGTTGCACTAAAAAAATACGCTAAATGGGTTTCATAGACACAATTGCTGAAGAGTTGCTTACGGGGCGGGGGGGGGGGGGGGTTTACAGTAGCAAATATTTCTAGGACCTTATTTTCAGTCGTTGCCCTTCCTGCCCATAATCCTGGGTCAACCTAGATACAGCCGGCTCAATCCAGAAGGGACTGGGTCATCAGGCAAATCCCGGTCTGGTCGGGTCACTGGTCACCTGGTTCTAGGTTAACCTATTTTCGGGTCTTTGGGTCCCCGGGTAAAAAAAGTGACCCGGTCCAACTCTGCTAAAGTTAATCCTAATGGTCAAGTTCACCGCACAGAATTATACTTTAGGTGTTAAATGAAAACCGAAGATTGCTACCAGGAGTAGCAATGTTCTAGTTTTTAAAAGGACATTCCTCCCCGCGCAATTTTTCTCGATCCTCCGCATAAAGTACGGCCCCTAAGATCTATTTCCTTACCGTTAGTCAATCCCTTGGTACAAATCCGTTTTAAAATGTGACGTGTAGGATTTTCTGTTGCATAATTGTTAACTATATTTACTGCATCCCGCATGTATATGATCCTTTGCGCGCTTACAATAACCATGAAGTTTAATCTGTGTGTGCATGTACTAATTTGCTATTACCATGAGATCAAAAATCTAAGACTAATGCGGTAAAAATTAAAATTAATTATTCCAATAGATCGCAGAAGCAAAATTATAAGACACTTGGCCAAGAAAATTATAAATTGTGATGTTAAAATACGAATCATTCCGGTTTTGACGACACAATGTGTTAATGCTGGTTCGTCTATTAGGTGCAATG
>JAHWFP010073897.1:48221-66230 GCA_023313725.1 Lithobius niger | reverse complement strand
AAAAAAACCACGTGGCTCGTAGCCAACCCCTCCCCTCCTATCGCTGTCCTTAAAAAAATAACTCCTTAATGCGCTTTTGGCAAATGCGGTAACACTTCGTTAAGTTGTGTTATTGTGCCGTACCAAATTTGGTGAATTGATAGTGTTTGACAAGAGAAACCCAACGATAGGCATCCCATAGCCCACTTTCGCTTTCAATAAATGCAGCTGTTGGATTCATCGTGTGAAATATCTTCACCAAATTGATTGCCTTTTGGAAATTAGGTTTTGCAATCTGTTCTTGCGTGAATATTTTCCTGTTGGGAGTTTTTTTTCCGTTTTAAAATGTATTGTAGCGTTATCTTCTCGTTTTGGTAGGTTTTTGCACTCATTATGTTTATTTAGTTAGGGGTTAGGGTTAGTTTTCTTATGACAGTGGTGGCGTCGGTTTGGCGTGCTCTGGGATTGGCTGGTGTCACGTGTTTTCCCCTCGAGTTTCAACCATACTTCTTCCCGTTCTACGCGGAGCTCTGGCGGTAGTTGCGGCTACTAATACATCTGCTAATGCTTTTGCCTTCGAAGCAGCAGAAGGCAATGCATTAGCAGAGGTGTTAGTAGCCGCAACTACCGCCAGAGCTCCGCGTAGGACGAAGAAGTGAGACGGTATATCTAGTTAACTTTCTAATCGGTTTCAACTAACCCACGACCATGAGAAGCGTTTGTTCACTCTCTGCGTTACCTTTGACTGTGGCGAATTAGTTTTCCTGTTTGGAAACCACCATGTAGAAAGACAAGTCAGTAAGAGAATTTCAGGGCCGGCCGTGGCTCTTGTCTCCCGGTAGATAGGGACAGTCAATTTGGTCGACTGTTGAAGTTCTGACGTCGGCTTGAACGCCATGAAGCTAGCGTGACCTTCATAATACTGCATAGCAAGTGTTTTGCTGGTGTTGGCTGAAACAAAAAAAAGAGCGATACACGAGACGTCCAATTCTCTTCGATTTCCCCCCTGTTTATTCGGTTGGTGCACTCCAGTGTCTTCGTACCGTGAGTAACTAAGGCTGTGCTATTGCACTAGTGTTCATATTTTCGTGAGAGGAATTTGTGAATTATGGTCACTGCTGGAGAGTGTGTTCCATTTTGCGTATTCGTTGTACGGAGGTCCATGGTGGGAAACAATAACTAAAACTCGCGAGACTTCTTTCTACAAATTTGGGGTTGGGCCGCCACACTGTCGTTTAGGTTTTTGCAAAGAGTTTTTTTTTTTTTTTTTGAGTGTATTGGTTGAGTGTTGTGATGTATGGTTTGACAACTAGGGTTTACTCACCCAGGAATTAACTTAACTAACGTTAAGCTTGTGGTTAATGCGCCTTGTGAGCTTTATGGAATTTAATGAACTTGATAAAATTATTTATTCCGGCTTAAATAATTAAGTGTGAACAGGCTTTCCTGTTAACATTTAAAAACTGGAAAAAGGTTGAGATACACCTAGGTTCGTGATACACCGTAATCGTGAAGTGTCAAAAGTATGGTTTATCGGCAAAGTGTTTATCGTAAAGTGTTGGTTAACTTGATAACCCACACTTCCGGTCATGGTGAACGGGATTTAACCTATGGAAATTTAGTGTCGTTTAGTTAGCGTGATGTCACAGCCGTGGTATAAAAACATACATATAATTTACAGAATACCATGTGCAGATTTAAGCGCACGTTCACATGAAGTGAGTGCAGCCTGCAACTAAGTGTGGCGGGGGCTGTAATGACTTGCATGCTATTACATGCAGCCATGCAGCTGCTTCGTGTGAAATCATCTTGTACAGCATTAGTTAAAAGTTCTTGCAGGCCTGTTCTTAAATGCGGATGGCCTTCTGTGTGAGCGTGCCATAATGCCTGTAGAGTCACCTATGTGGGCCGGATGGAGCAAAACATTTTGAAATAAGTAGCATCCAACAAATCAAACTTAAAACTTCAGCTAACTCATTTTTCCAACACTTTCTGTAAACCGGCCATAACTTGTAACCTAGAATAAAAAAAAATTGAAATTTTGTCAAATCTGTTACGGTATACAGAATAAATTTGGATAGCCTTTACTTTTGACCCGTGAACCACCAACAAGACTATCTTCCACCTACAACTTGTCCTCTGCAAGAGTATAAGTTTAAGTACTAACAAATTAATGTCAGATTTTTGTTTTGTTTTATTAATATACTTTATATTTTGTATAGTTTTTTAATTTGTTAAAAATTCCCTAGTGTGACTGAATTGAGATTTTCTATTTCATAAGATTTGGCATAACCTGTTAACTTTTGTTTCTTACTTTCATTAATTAATTCAGTTAGAGAGCTGAAGTATAACTTCACATTCGCTGCAGAGCTGGTGACTTCAACCATCATTTAGCTAGCTCTGTACGGGGCAGTGGAAGTAAAAACAATTGCGAGAAGATTTCTTGGCAGCTGCTGCAATTTACAGCAAGTGAAACCGTTTCTTTTCCGAATTGTAACTTTAATATATATAAATGTTCAGGAATGAATAAGCACAAATTCGGAAGTAAAGAATATAATTTACCAGCAATCTTGCAAATTTTCGACGAACGGCACAGTACTCGTTGGAAAGCTTCGTTGCACATCACCTTGTTGATTCCTATTTGAATGCAGTGTTCCAATCTGGCATTGCCTAACATATTTATTAGGTACACCCATCACATGGAAACGAAACATTAAATAACAAGGGAGAGGACGACTGCTAAACTAAAGTCAATTCTCCATTTAATCGTCATCTTAGAGGCCTTGATTTCTCGCCATGCAACAGCATTTCAGGTGTAATGCTACCTAATGAACACAAGGCCCCTCAAATCATTGGATTCATTTTTTGGGGAGGGAGAAGAGTTCTCCAGTTTGCTTCAAGATCAGTGGAGTCATGAGCCTAATAAATAAGAGGCCATGCCAGATTGGAACACTGAATTCAAACGGGAATAAACAGTGACGACATAGAAAGAAGCCTTCCAACAAGTACTAGTGCCTAATGAATACAGACGAACAGTCTGTATTTTTGTATTTGCAATTTTATTTTTAACTTCTGAATTTGTGTGAAATTATTCATGAACATTCACGAAATTTGAGATGAACTTTGCGTAAAATTCCCAGTACGGAATTAATATATGTATCTGGCTAAAAAGTAATGCTGTTTTGTTCACTCCCGTATGCTGCTATTCATATATTAAAAGTTGAAATGGGGGGGGGGAGTTCTACTTGCTGGAAATTGCAACAGCTGCTAACAAGTCCTAAAATCGCTAATTTTTAGGAAATTCGCTTAAATTACATTTGCTTGACTAAAGATGCCACTTGTTATTGCCAGTGCCCCTTCCAGGTGGTAGCTTCAACGAGGAAAGAAGCTTTGCTTCTCCAATGATTATAAATTATGACACTTATCTTGCCTTACATCTTTTTTTTCAGGTTGAACTACACAGCTGAATACTGAATAGCATATTCATTAGAGGTACAGGTGCATATTGCGACAGTTCTTGGTACGTGTAGTAAGCTCTGGAGTGTCAAGTGATTGCCACATGTGTTAGCTATTGGGCGCAGTTCCTCTCCTACCAATCTATTGAATCCAACTGTGACTCCTACTGCTTTAGTAGGTACGTGTATAGTCGGTCACAAATAACAAGAACTGTTCCAACTCTTCGACCTCTGTGAGCTGAGCTATGGCAGCATGGAACGGATGTTAACCGTCACCATTGGGTCTTCATCTGTGTGATGAATTGTTGAAAATAGTTTTTTGTTCATCTGTTAAGTCTTCTGGCTCTATGATTTTGTTAACCCTGTCAGGGGTTGGTCGCATACTGTCTAACAAAGAAACTAAAACGTTATAGATCGCAGTGTGGTGCCTGCTCTACTAAGTACGACACCCCGACCGGTACCTAGGTCGTCTGCAGAAGAGTTAGGTGATTCCAAATTTGCCAAATTTGCTTACGAAGGAGTACAGGGATATTTTCCATCTCATGGTACAAGCGGGACGGTTTAAGATGTTCATGTGCAATGCTAAGGACCTGCTCCCTGAATTCGTTGGCATTATGGTTTTCAAACAACTCGTACGCTATGAAAAGGTTTAGCATCTTATTCTTTTGATTGTCTGATAATGTAAAGTTTTTTTAAACCACCAGTAATTAGGTTTCTCTCATTTGTTATAAACAAAAAGAAATTCTGAAAATAAAACTTGTCTACTGTATGGCCACCAATGGATAAGTAAATTACTTTTAACATTTTGACTGGAAGGTTTTTTGTCAATGAGGCCATGTGTTAATATCTTCCCTAATGTTCTAACTTGTGGCAACCCCCTATGTAGTGCAAAGGGAGAAAAGGACAAGTACATTTTCACCTCGAAATAAAATTACTTAAGCTTTTTGACAAAATAAGATATACATTTCTTTTGTTAAGCCACCTTTATCATAACCTGGTTCACCAATGAAGCTTACTAGTAAAGGTTTCTGCAAGACTTCATCATTGCTGTAGAATTTTATCACTTCGTCAAAAATAGCCTCCCGTTGTACTTCGAGTAGTAATGTATTTTCGTTACCATCCAATGTGAGTCTGTAAATGGACAAATACTTTAGGATACTCAAACTTTTATTAAACATGTTTAAACCATGTTTAATAACATGTTTGAGTATCGATTTGATAGGGCCCTCAATGAGTACACGGCAACTCCTGGATTTTGACATGTGTCGATGACTTTCCAAAGTACGTCATTGCAGTGGGCCTACCAAATAAAAAGGCCGAAACGGTTGCTCATAAGCTATTCACAAGGTTAATCTCTAGATTTGGCTGTCCCTTATTTCTGAGATCGGATTCGGCTCAGAATTCCGGAACAAAATTGTGGCAAATGGCGAATTAGTTTCAAATTAAGCATACTCCAAATGTTTCGTGGGTAGGAGGGAAAGTCGAGGCCACAAATAAATGCGTACTGTTTTGCGAAAAGTAGCAACAAACTGAGCAAGAATGGGATAAATTCCTACCAATGGTAACTATGGCGTTGAATTCGGTGCCAAATTCGTCGACTTTGTCTTCACTTCCTCCATTTCGGCTTAGTTCCACCTACCAAGTGCACTGTTTTGAACCAGCCCAACTTTGTTACGACAACGATAACATGATTGTTCGTCTAGAAACTCTACTACAAGCAGCGTTTGAAGTTGCACGAATGCACAACTGGAAAGCTATCAAGACACAGCAGAAATTTTATGATAAAACTGCACGCCCGTATAAATTTTTGGTGAGTGATTACGTGCTTGTCAAAACGTTCCTTTTGATTAAACCATAATCCCAAAATTGCAGCGGGCATACAAGGTCCCTACAGGATTAGAGTTCGTTAATGTTATCGTGCGTGTAGTCCATTTTCTAGGTCCAATGAAAATACTACGCATACACGTTAACCACATTCGAGCTTGGTTCCTACGAGAAAATAACCAGCCCATACCCTTTAATGGAGCTTCTGACTAGCAGAGTATGTTAACGGCAGATTGACGGAGAAGGAAATAAATTTTAAATGTTACATTGCAAAACTCCTGGAGGACTCCAGTGACCACGTTTCGGAAATCAATGTGCATATTTTGCAGCATCAAATACAGAAAATGTTACTGGCTTTCCTTATATAAAAGGTTCTCACACAAACAAAACGCTAAGCTATTCGTCTATCAGAGGTATGGTACAAATTCGGTTAACACAGGAAAGCACAGGGAGTTCAACATATAGGATTACACGTATACAAGAGCGTCGGATGAACTACAGCAGAGAGCCGACCGATGACTAAAAGCAGGTAGACGTCTCACCACTAGTCATCTTCATCTGAGTCTGTTAACTCAACTGAATTGAGTAAAGAGTAAAAAAAAAGAGTAAAGAGTATAATTGCGGCAAGCATAAACAGGCTAAACTAAAACATTGAATCGGTTGTTTTATAACTTTGGTATCGGAACGAGTTAGGAGTAGAAAATTAGAAAACAAAGGGGGGGGGGGTAAAGGAAAAAGTGTTCATGAAGGGACTCACTCTTGGGATAACTCAGATGGGGTGGCGGTAGCATCCCGGAAGCGGGGCCGGCTTCGAGATTATCCGCAGGAGGTAGTGAAAAAACAAATGTGACACAAGGGTACTTCATCGGGGGGCAGAGCACCATCCGTATGGTTGCCATTCTTCGGCAGGCGAGAGGTCCTCGGAGATCCAGTAGCAAAGATGGTTACCAATGCAGGTAACGGAAGTTGCAGGACTTCCGAGACAGGTGGCGAAAATGTAGGAGGCTGGTTGGCGTATTCTATCAGAATAGCGCTGAGAATAGGCTTGAGCCTTTCCCCGGGCATCGAAAAAGGAGGTAGAATAAAGTATCACATGGTGTACGTCGTTTAATGTTCCCGACATGAGTGCCCATAATGCGCTTTCAGTCGACAGGTGCGTTCAGACACGGTTTCGGCTGAAATTGGAAGGTTAGGTAAGATTTGCAGTCCGGAATCCAAATAGATCAGTTGCTGAAAGGTTGCGGTTCACGTATGAGTGGAGGTTTTCCCGACGGTAGGAGCGAGTGGGAGGGCATCGTCCTGGAGTGTGATGGCCAGTTTTCTAATGGCAATAGTCGAGCAAGTGGGGAAAAAAAAGAAAGGATAAGGTGAAAAGATTGACCAGGGGTCAAGACCAATCGATGAAAGTTAATGGACAGTGTCGGGCTACGTCACAAAATAGCCCATCCCACCTAGCGGCTCTCACATGCGAGCCAAATTTAACCCCAGGTCAAGGTCAAGAGACCCTTTTGATAAAAGGTCCGAGGGCTGGAGATAGCCTAACCCAGGACACCCCCCCCCCCCCCCCACCTTTGTCCAATCTCAGATGCACGCTGAAAATGCCCCACACCCTCAGGTGCTCATAAAAATGCTTGAATGTCGTTGGGAAACAAACACTCAATTGGGCTCCCTTTTGACCAGTTTTAAGCCAAAAAGTTAATAAATGAAAATACGAAAAATAAAATACAAAACTTGTGTTAATACAATATCTTATTTTTCAGCTACACGGTTATTGTTGGAAAATAGAGGAGTTAAGAAATGCTTGAGCCGAGGCATGATACATTGAAAGTTAATGCACAAATAATAATAAAATTATATTTTATTCTATTCATGCCAGATGTGGGTTAGAAAATAAGAGATGGATGTAGGACTGAAATAAATGGAAAATGGGTCTGGAAGCATGGAGAAATGAAAGAAACCGACCACATAAAGCCTGCTGGTAGTGGTATGTAGGAAAGTCGTTAATTCGACCCTCGTTTTCCGATCAAGTCCTAAATTGATCATTAACAGTGCACTGCGAAATATAATTAAGAAATTTATGAGAATACACGGGTACCCGCAGAAAGATTTATGAAATAACGATGGTAAAATTTCGAATTAATTGGGAAAGTAGCACATCCCGGACACAATATGCATTACCAGTAATTTAGCATTAATGGGGAAAGTGACATATCCCGGACCCAAGTAAAAGTACGTTGCCAATAATTACGAATTAATTGGGAAAGTATCTTATCCCGGACACAAGAAATTTACATTACTAGTATATTTTTTAATTGGGATAGTAGCATATCCCAGACTCAAGAAAATATGTATTACTAGTAATTTTGCATTAAAGTACCACACTCCGGACATTAGAAATATGCATTTCTGTTAAATTAGCATTAATGGGACAGTATCTTATCCCGGACACAAGAAATATATGGGACAGTATCTTATCCCGGACACAAGAAATATACATTACTAGTAATTTTTCGATTAATTGGGACAATATTATATCCCGGACTCAAGAAAATATATATTACTAGTAATTTTGCATTAAGACAGTATTACATTCTGGACGACTGAGATACACATCGTCGTCGAAGTTGCACTACATAGAAAATTAATTTCTTTGTTTTTACCAAAAAACCTGCATTACATGTAGAAAGGGTAAACGTACGATATTGCCAGAAGGGAACGAATTAACAGGCAGGATAACGTTTTGCATTTATTCTGTTATAGTAGTTGTCAGGGTGCCACTACCCTTGTCAAGATGGGTGACAAACGATAAGATGACACAGATGACAGGAGGAAAAAGCAAGAGCACTAAAGGAAAACTGGGGAAGTATTAAAATAGTGTTTTGAGTTCTCTTTGTTAGAGGCATGGGATGACACTGCTTTAGGAAAGAGGGACGTCAACCTGAAAAGATGACACAGCTGACATTTAGGAAGCGGATGACTGACAGAAAAGACGAATAACAAAGGAAGAGCTGGAGCACTGAAGGGAAACTAGGGAAGTATTGAAGTAATATTGTTGAGTTCACTCTGTTCACGGGAGAAATTCCCTTGTCAAGGATAGATGATTGTTGAAGAAAGATGTCCCAAATAAGATATATCCTGATCCAGACAGATGTCCGGCAAAAGACGAGGTCCTGAATAAGATGATATATCCTGACAAAGCCAGATGTTCCATGGATGAACGAGATGTGCCGAAAAACAGGAAGGGACGATTACAAATGGAAGAAAATCTGAAAGAAAAACTGAAAGAATTAAGAGAACCTAATCGAAAATCTATGCCTATACATGAACTTTTCTTTCCACAATCTTTCACAAGCCAATTTCTATAAGACAAAGCTCTATTATCAATACCTGGTCAAAATATCTGTATAGATAGCGGCTCAATTCGAAGTCAACATTTATTTCAAAATAACATGCGTTCAAAATTTCAGCATGGTTGATTCCAGACTGATATACCATTTAGTGCTAGGTTTTCTTCAAACTCACGACCACCCTTGGAAGTTTCTCCTACGCTTGCACTCGGGTAGAATAATTGTTATGTTGTATTGGAGGGAATTGACTATGCTGACAGGCCAATTAATAGCAATAAAATAATAGAGACGACTGCATATTCTAGGCATAAGCTGTAGTCTCATTAAAAGACAAACTTTTGTTTTGTCAAGGATTGTTATGGGATTAATTAGATGCAATTATGTAAATTACATTAATTAATATTAATAATCGGTACTTGAATAGTAATTCAAGCATAATATCCTAAATAACCTAATATCACTAAAATATTGTTCATCAAAATGAAAGCAGGGGAGGGGGGACCCGCGAGTCCGGTTGCCATGCAATGCAGTCTCGTGCCGCTGAGATCAGCGTTAGTATCGTGAACGATACAGATTATACTAATTGATTAATATTTGAGTTGATATTTTAATTGGGATATAGAAAGACAGTAATCGAGATATTAGCACTCTTGAAGGAATTAGCTAGGCTACAATCTATTTATTTGTCAAGAGTCCATGAATAAGATCTTTTCCTTTCTGTTCTCTATCATTTATTTTACAGGCACCTGAAGTAATTCAATGTTTTGCTCGAATATATTTAATAATTGTATTTGAAAGTATAAGGCTAAATAAGCCAAGTTGGAATAAATTCACGAATTAAACAAGTACATTAATCCCATTTCTTGTCATGGCTTGATTTTTATTAGAGCTAAGTGATATTTTGGTGTCAAGTGTATTTTGTTTGCCATTCTAGACAATTTGAGTTTGCTTTGTGGAATTAGCTAAAGTAAACACAAAACAGCTGTGATAACTGCCAAATTCAAATCCAAGCAACTGACAACAAGCAAGGATGTAACCAGAGACCTAACTTGAACTTTGGGGGGCCTGATGAAGACAGTAGGGTACTGTTGAAAATTAGCAAGGCTGAGTCTGTTCTTTGTGAAATTAACCGATATAAATAGACATAAATCGCTGGAAATAAGGAAAATTGGAAATTAGCCAACAGTGAAAATTAAGCGTATAAACAAGTGCGATTCTATTTTTGTCAGCTGTAATAGCATGGTATGGGGGCGTACACCTTTCATTTAAATTTGAGCCCACTACGATTATTCCATCTGTTTAATTAAAACAATGTGGCATCACCGCTGACGAACACTACATTGTTGCCAGCCATTGGTCGGCCGTTGGGCGACGTTAGTTCGGCTGAAGATAAATATCGACTCTCTAGTCGAGGTTTTCCCCAACGGTTTTTTTCCTATTTTCTAACATAAACTTAGGAATGTGGCATAGAATCTATGTGCAAAATTTGTCATATTGGATAATTCGTTTAAACATAGTGCAAACACAAACTGTCTGCATAAGTTTAAATCGACTCTAATGAATGTCTGGAGAAATTAATTTACAAAGCGAAAGCTAATCACCTAGCCATTCATTGGTGAATAATCCGTTAAGTTTTCATCTGCACCAACATCACCAACCATCATTGAATTGTCAACTGTTGACGTGTCAATACTAGCTTCAGTGTCGTGGCCCATCATTGTATTTTCAGACTCGTTGGAATCCACCAATGAATGATCTGGGGAAAATGTCAGCTTCACTGTCAACACGCAGAAACTGAAACATCACAATAAAATGATAACTTGCCGTCTGCCAGACTGAACTGTAAACTATAACAAACTGTACACATTTTTGTTGCAGCTTCTCTGTAGTAACTGGTACTGCACTCTTGTGCTGGCTGAAATTAAAAACCATATCCAGTTATGAAGAGTAAGATGAACTAACAGACAACTATCTCGGTGAAATTAGCTTATGGCTTGTATACTGATCAAAGACTCTTCTTTAGGAGATATTGTGGGGATAGTACTGAACTGGAAAGGGGTGCAGACCTGATGGGAATCTTGTTTAATTTAGGAAATTTCATGTTTACATTCACGTACTTAACAGGCACCCCATGAAATCTATATTGACAAGATTTGGAGAATGGGAGAATGAATGTTCTTAAAAATGTGCCATTCGGAAAAATCCGTTACCTGTAAATTTAGCATTGTTCTAGACTACTCGTCTATCCCTAGAGATTTTTAATATTTTTTAAAACGGACAGCTCGGTAACCCAGGAGGCTCCCCTCCTATAAAGCACCTAGGCGTGACAAGTTGACAAGTCGCTTTCGTGAAGATTCAACCCTTTTGTAAGTCCTTCTAGATGAACCTTCGGCTTCTGACTCTGACCAATACGAGCGTTCTCGACATGCCTATTTTGATGAGAGCTTTCATGATGAAAACGCCCCTACGGGAATTCCTGTCCCATCTTCTAAAGACGGTAGAAGACTTCATCCCTGACCGCTTTCTACAAGCAGTCTTCACCCTGCTTGGAACCTGTTAATTAAAGGTTTATCAGTTTGGTTTGGCTTTGGTTTACGTAACTGGAATCCAAAACGTCATGCATTTTGTAGGCCAATCCAGCACCTTCCACACCACTCTTATGCAATGGGGATTTGCGACTTGCCAACGGCGAATCACTTGAATTAAGACAAGGAACCTCCCTGCCCAGACCTGGCCGCAAATCATGGTTTCTCCATTCAGTGATGACTCTGCTAACCTGAAGCACTTTGACACTTACCTTAATCAGAATTCCTCACCATGAAACCAAAATTTGTGCGATGGCTTTGCAGATCACCAAGAAGATTGAAGTTCCCTCTGCATTTTTAAATAACAAGACCTTGTCTTGGACTCTAAGCAGCCTCTCATGCTACGTACTCGAGACCGCCACCAATGCTCTATGCGAAAAGCTTTCGTCCCAACCCTTGACGCGAAGTGCCTGACCTTTCTGATAAACCAAATCTTCAAGAAGGCTTCACTACCCTTCATTTAGTGGACTGGCTAACAAAAGCTCTTTCGACTCCACAAAACATGAATTGCGCAACAGTTAGATACCGAGTCTGATACCCTTTTCCGAAGTATCCTTCCGAAATTAACACCGCAGTTGGATGTTTCCTTGAAACCAAGAGACGTAGCCGAAATAGTCCAAGCCATTCCGCAAGTATCAACAAAAGCCCTTTCGTCAAAGCAACATTTTTGGCTGACATTTCTGGTTATCGTTAACTTCTGGCTCAATAATGTTAGGCAATTTCAAGTAAACTGAACCTATAAGATTTTCAAAATTTCCATCAAAATCTGTTAATCTACAGCTTAAAGGTTCTCGGACTATAGGAGCTAAGGCGTTACCGAGTAATTTTCCAAAATGTTGATTAAATTTTCCAAAACAGTAGCTAAACCTACCCCGGGGGGGGGGGGGGGGGATGTTTCCACATAATACATTTATGTAATATTTCTTTCGGCTAATTGCACTGAACTAAATCAGACTAACAAATGTACTGCATGTGTATGGCGAATAGGCAATGCTGAAATTATGTACAAACCCATTTTATTTCTCCGTGGTATTTCACCCACTTAACATGTATAATGGTTGAAGATATTAAGTTCGCTTTTTCTAAAGTCTGGCTGTTGTCATCATGCTAGGTGTCGAAGTCTTTCCTCCAGCTATCACCAAAAGGAAAGGTGTTGCTTGATTGTGGCTACCAATGTAGTTAATTACATCCTAGAAAGAAAAATTTATTTTTGATAACATTTGCTTATGTGGTCAAGACCTATCAAGAAATCTGCATTTAGGCTACCTCTAATGTTTGCTCAGTTGAAAATCGCCTTTGCGTTGTTCCACCATCAGGGATTCGAAACTAGTATGACACCAGTGGTAGCCTCTTCCGCAACTGCCATAATAAAGAAAGAAAATTTACTCTAATTTACTGTCTTCAAAACAAAAATTACTTGGATGTTTTTCATCCTAAATGATTAAGCTAAAGTGAAGCCTTCAGGTGAATTCGCAGTGGTAAACAATCCTCAATAATTTGGAGTTGTAAAATTCTGGTGAAATTCTAGAAAATGTGTTTAAATTGTTCTAAGTGTGTTTAAGTGGACTTCACATGGTTTGCATTAGTAGAGTAGCAATTCAGAAAGAAACTGCATTTAATGATAGAAGTGTACAACTTGGCACTGAAAGTGGTAGGTAAGGGTAACATTTTTAAGAGATGGAGCAACCGGAAATTCCTTCCTGGAGAGTAGTTATGACGTCATCAAAATGGTCACCACAACAAACTTTTAACTCCCGAACCGTTCAACGGATTTTATTTTTTTTTTGGTATCAAATGAAAGCTTTATGAGAAATTTTTCAATTTGTCGAAAAATGTTTTTTCAGTTGTAAGCTGTTTATTTTAAAATTAAGCACTTTACATTACTCTTAATTACATTCTGAAATATACATTTAAAATTTTTAGTACTGCGTTACTAAACATATGAACATGGCCTGCTGAATTCAGGTGATTTATGTTATTGCATATAGAACAAGATTTTCGAAAAACTGCTAGAAAATACTTGATCGCAGCGGATCGACCCATGCATTGTCAGTGGATGTGTTGCAAAGCCAGGTAGGTTAGCATCAAAGTAGCAGTAAATCTTTTTCAGCCAATAGGGCTAGATCAAGCCCAAGTACAAAGCTATGCGATTGTTATGGAAGAACACTAAGCTGTCGGGTTACTACGAGAGCCTTCTGTTATGGTAATCGGTGCATAAATTAATAAATTATTATATTAATTATGATATTAACCCTTTGAGAGCTGCGTTTTTTATATCTCCAAAAAAGTAGAGGTAACCTGGACGGGGCTCGAACTAGCAACCTGAAGGAGCTGTTAAACGTGAGGCACACGCCTCTACCAACTCGGCCACGGCTTGTTAAGGGAACCTAGTATTGTTGTCATTCCTGCATTGTTGGCCATCTCGCGCTTCAACCTGTGCTTGTGTTTGGCCCGAGATTTTCTCGGGTTTAGCACTCAAAGGGTTAAGTTGTTTAAGTCATTTAAGGCAGTTATTAATTATTGACATTTAAAGCATATGGAATGATTTAATAGATGGAAATAGTTATTGGCATAAATATAGCTTAAATATTAAGCATAAATAAAAACGGAGTGAAAGAAAGTATTGCAATTCTTAAATAAGGAAGCTTTGAAAGCATTCAGGTAAATGGTTGACACTCTAGATTATCAGAAGTATTGACATATAAGGAAAATTCATAAGCAGCAGTTTAAGCTTCAGTTTGCAGTATCGGCATTCAGTTGGTCAAATTACTAGAACGAACAATTAACTTGCCTAAACGGGAAACTTGCCTAAACGGGAAGAGTTCTAGAGAACTCGAGACATATTTGGATGGTTGTATTTCGAAACACATTCAGGGAATTAGAGCAGAGCAAAAGAGACGAAGCTATCGCTCTCTTGTGCGGCAGTTTCGAGCGAGAAAGGTTCTCCTTCCGTTGGTCCGATCAGCTGTATTTCAAGGTTGTTGGGTGGCGAGCGACTTGGCTTCTCGGCAAGATGCGAGCCGGACTTGTAGCAGATGAGTATAACCAAAGTCTTATTGATTGGTTATTATTAAGCAAGCAGGAATCTATGATTGTTAATTTAAAGGATCGAAATTGATTTAAATACCATTTGGTCATTATTTAAAATAACGTAGGTGTCGATTGAGTTAAGGTTAGAGTGAGGGAACTCTAGGTTTGGGTGTCAACCTTTTATCGGTGCTTATTTTAAATACTCAACAAGTAGTTGGTTGTGATTAAGTGCAGACCTTTTAAACTATTTGTTGTAGTGATTATTCTAAACAGTAAAAGAGGAGGTTAGCAGTCCATGGTTGTTGTGATTTATTATACATTAATTGACACAGTGTAACATATAACATCCTGACATATGGCTTATATTGCAGTATAACAGTATATTGCAGTAGTGCAGTATAACAGTGGTGTCAAAGTAAGCCACGTCTAACGCGAAAGTTCAAAAAATTTTTTCGAGTAATATTGATTTATTAGCCTAGGCTGTAAAAAGAAATTTTGGCGAGTTGAAATTAAATTTGTTGGTGATTTTGTTGGTGATTTTGTTGGTGATTTATTGAGACTGCAAGTGGATTTTGTGCGGATTTTAGTTTTGAAGGGTACATTTTAAAGGAAGTTGTGAGTCTTGATTCCTGGTTGCAGCTGATTGTGTTCATTTGAAATTGATTTATGCTGGATTGTGTTGAATTGTTGACATTGGGGAATGTTAGGGAGTGTTGGATACTAATTGGGAAAAATTGATTGGTGTTGGTTTGTAAGTAGATTGCCGGTTGGAAAATTGTGGCAATTAGTGGTAAGTGTGACACGGTAGGTAGACAATTTTTGAAGGAAAGTGCAGTGTTGTGTTGGAATAATTGGCGTGTTGGTGGAAATTATTTACGACGGAGGGTTATTATCATTGATTGGGAGTTAAATTGGGCCTACAGTTTTTGTTTTAATTTTTGGGACTTTAAAAGTACGTTTTGGATTTTTCATAATGCCTAGAGCAAGAGGTAGAACAACTCGAGGTGCGGTTAAACGTTCATCGAGAGGGAGGTTAATTACCAAACCTTTAAATAGGGCAGATTTTGTAGATATAAGCCAGCTTTCGACCAGCACGCCCAAGAATTCACGAATAAGGGTTCCAATAATTGAATCCGATTCAGATAATGAGGACTTGACGGATCGGGAACGTGGCGGCACACCTTCGGCTTGGGGTAGGCTGCGGTCACGTTCGCCGATTCGTAGAGAAACGGGCGCTAATGCGGACAGGAGTAGGCTCCAAACGAGAGGGGCAAATGGTCCAAGAAATTCCGCTCAGTGTGGGGACGCAACCTTGCAAGGATCACGTAATGATGGACCTGCTTCATTGCCAGGAAATTTTGAGGGAAATTCTGTCACCTACTTTGGAACAAACCACTCCGAATGCTGTTTCAGCATGCATGCAAGCTAGTGGGGAAATACATGATAGGTCGTTTCAGAGGATGGCTCAAGTGCAAATGGACATGTTTGATAAGGTGAATGACAGAATAGATTCACTGCAACCTAGAAATAATGTAAAGGATAGACGTCTTTGGGAGAAACTTCGTGCGTCCAAGAAAGCAATAACTGTTTAAAGGGGATGAGACGTTGGATGTTTTCACATTTTCTTTGATGGTTGAGAATTAGAGAACTTTGGATAAAACCATTAAGGATTCTGAATTGGTTGTAGTAGCTTGTAGTAAATGTTCGGGAGAAGTAGCAAAATTTCTGGCAATGAACCCGCAAATAGCTACTTCGGAAAGTTGAAAATTTTAAAGAAATTTTAGTTGATAGGTTTGGTTGCGCGGGTGAAAGTATCACATTGTCCAAGTTTTTCACCACTTGTATAGAGAAAGGGGAATCGCTCGAGAAATTTTCAGGGAGATTAGAGTCTATGCCATCTGCTACTTGGCGAATTAAGCCTGGGGATGACGAAAGGGAAAGAACATAAAATGAAAACTAAGGATGAAAGCTTACGTAGTGTTTTTCATCATGGTATTCCACCAGTTAGAAGGGCACATTACTTCGGCTAAGGCTAAATCGTTTCGTGAAATGTAGAATGAAGCCATTTTAAAGTGCGCAGTTTTGGAAGGTAGGCTGCGGAAAGGGGTACAGGTGTCGCCGTAGCGGGCAAAACGGGGAACAGTGTTAAGCCAGGGGAATTGGGCGCAAATAACTTGGCCATTATCACCTTGGTGGATAAGATAGAAAGGTTAGAAAAGAATGTGAACAGACTTTCTTCCGTGAAAGTAGGGGTTAATGAAATTAAAGTGAATGCAGTTCGTCAGAATCAAGGGGAAGGTCGTTCATGTTACAAATGCTTGGGAATCGGGCATGTACGGAGGGACTGCCGTACTAAGCCGGAAAATCTTGCCAATGTTAGACAGAAATCTGGCAAGGGACGGTAATGGGGGTCAGTCGTCAGGGCAAAATGGAAACCATTTTAGAGGTAACAGAGGTGGCTACAGGGGTAGAGGAAATTTTAGGGGTGGACGTGGAAATAAATCCAACGGGAATTATGGCAAAGATGGTTACAGGGACAGTTCACACTTTAACGGGGGATATAAACAAAGTTATGGGAACAATAATGGTGGTGGCAATACTGGTGGTGGCCAGAGACAAAATCAAAAGAACAATGGCAACCAGCAGTATCGCAACCAGCAGCAACAGCAAAACTCTGGGCAGAATTTCAACGGCGGGTTTCAGAAAAATCGGGTATCAGCTGTGCAGTTAGGTGAAGATAGTGGGGAATGTTAATAGGAAAATGATCAGTCAAAAAACTGGTTGCTAGCCTAGATAGCAAGGATCTAGGGCTACAGGGCAAGCAGCGGCAAAATATAGATCATTCTAAAGACGTAAATGTCAGTGCTGTTCATGCCACGATTCCTGCCAAATCTTCAATCAGTGGAAAGAAAGTAGGCTCAATTGGATTAAATTGTGTGAGTATTTTTATGTGCACAGGCGGATGCATTCACAAAACTGTATTCGGATGTCGATTGGCATCAACAAAAGCTCTCTGCCAGATAGAACGCTAGCACTACCACGTTCGGCTTATTTTGGTAAAATTCCATCTAGATATGTTGCAGCTTCTTTGGAAAATAATTTGGAATTAACAAGTGAATTTGCTGCAGCATTAAACAGTTAATGATAAATATGACTTAAGCTGTGATTCAATAGTTGTAACTTTATTTCAGGATGGTGTGGACTCGACTGCTTTTCATACTGAATTAAACAGCATTGATGCGAATAAACCTGTGATTTTGGCACTTTTGGGCAAAAAGAGAGCTGTGCAGTTTAAACATACAAACTAATCATTTTTCAAAATTAGAAGTAGAAATTGTAACGGGTAAAAGTTGGTCTTTCGGCATTAACTCAGAGAAACTGGAAAATTAGGATTCCAACTATTGAAGATGTGGACGAGCCTGCGAATTAACATATGAGAATTAACATGGGAGCCTGCGGACTAGTTACTAATTACTAGTCACCAGTAACACAAATCAACGTTATTGAGGACACTCTCTCCATGAAGGACACGTTCCCACATTTTCGTGTCGAGTTTTTCTTTGTTACTGGACCCAATACTCCTGATTCAAACGATTTGCAAAGATTTCTACCGCATGGAGAATTTACACCAGTATGCTGAAATCGCGTGTAAGTTGGTTTCAGTTATCTGACAATGAATTTGTTTATTCGGGAGCCTCGGCCCAAAGTCATATACCCCCACACAAAAGTAATGCAACATCTGACAATTACGCTGTAAACAATTACGCTGTAAACAATTACGCTGTAAAC
>JAHWFP010073897.1:36034-48211 GCA_023313725.1 Lithobius niger | reverse complement strand
TGTAAACAATTACGCTGTAAACAATTACGCTGTAAACAATTACGCTGGAATTACGCAGCAATGTGTTAACAAGTTCCCAATTTTCATCAACTCCCGTCCACTCCCTCGTTCCCCATCACCACCCCCCCCCCAAAAAAAATAAATCATGTTACCATTTACAAAAATAAAATCGTAACTTCAGCCATTACTTTTATCTAAATAACACAAATTACTTTTTGTGCCATAATTCGTATGCTAAAAGAAAACTTCTGAATTTATGACCATTGTGTCACGTTTTTCTCATCATTGGACAACGTTTAGATTTTTTTTAAGTAGGGAATTAGTTAGTCGTAAGATTCGATCTGGCATTTGCTTGGCAGGTAGACTACCACTGTAACCCCTTGACTGTTCTTGCTGACTTTGTTCAGGTTCCCCAGGGACCCCTCTATAAGGCGCATCGCGTGTAAACTGGAACAAAACTATTTCGCTTCAAAAGCATTAAAAATATGGCTTCTAAGGTAAGAAACGGGAAAGAGGGGGCAGAAATTATTTATGGGTCCTCCAAAAAAATTCATTGACTTTACAGCATTGATACTTAAATGTTTAAAATTAGGTATTTTCTGCAGTTTAGGAATTTGTCGGGTTACGCTCTCGACAAGTGTTCCAAACTCTTACTAATTTAACCCCACATTCCCCCTCCTCCACTCTATGTTAAATGTCACCCATGATACGCTGCTGGCTGAGTTAGGTAGCTTAGTGTCCGCGGCCTATCTCGAGTTCGCCCCAGAAAGGCACAGATAATCAGTTGTATGTTTTTGGAAGCAGAGTGCCTTGTTGATATCCAAGATGGTTACAAAAACGATGGCGGCCGCGTCGATTAATGCCACCCCCTCCAGGAAAACTTAGCCACTCATAGTAATGAATTTCCAACGATTTTTGAAAAATAAAGTACAGGATGGTGTTTTACTAACCAATGTGACGTAGGGAGAGTATTAATTTCTTGGCAAATTATGGCGGAAAGTTTATAAACTGGTGTATGTTACTGGTGGTTGCGGGAGGGAGAGACAGGGAGGTCGTGGCGAGTCATGGTTACTCCCAATTTGTGTAAACTAAACCATCCGACTCTTGGTTATAGCTTACCATAATTTACTGATCAGAGCAGTATTGGACTGCAATTTAACTTATACTGCAATGGCTGCCTGAACATATCGCACTATCGACGAAGGTGTGGAGGATACGTATGATAAAATGAACTTAGCTGATTCTTCCTGTGGATTTTCTTGAAACTCGGTTAAACAATCATTAAGTTCAGTGTGATGACTTAATGAGAGGGAAGTAAGTCTATCTAGCCGCCCGTGTGGATTGTGGGACCAGGCCGGATTACAGAGCTACCACCTATGAAATGACGGTCATCCAGGCTGAGAGAGATGACCGCTCCTATAGGTTCCTTGATAAGATAATAAGGATATAGGCCAATAAGGAGGTGACAGCATCGTTAATCCTGTGACTCATTCTGTTGGGGTGGGATGAGGGGGTGTGTGTGTGGGGGGGGGGGGGGATGGAAATTTCTAGCAAAGCAAAACCTCACAACATTTCTGCAGCAGCCATGCACACTTTCTGGCTTGGGTGTTAGTTCTCAACACTCCACATTCACTCGCCCTGGATTCGAAATACTTTGATGTTTTAAACTATCTCCCGAGCTTGACTGTCAATTTTTACAGTGCTTTCTCTAACGACAATGAATTTGCCGCTATGTCTGGGCTCGATTCTACTCACGATGTTGGAAAGGTGCACTTACCTATAGGCAAAAATGGGCGATAGTCGATGTGCGCCAAGTCATTCTCTCAAGTGTCCGGACTCTAATTATTGACTTATTAAAGAATGAGAAGCTGAATCAATTATGTGAGATAAGTTTTCGATGAGGTTGTATTTGTTTTCGATGGGAAATCATTCGCTACAAAGACTTCTGGTGCTGACTAGTCACAAATAATGAACACCTAGTCATGAATAATGCATGAAAGCTTCTGCAAATGGCGACAGAATTGGTCGTTAGGCCCAATTCGTTTATTCCTGTTGTAGGTAATCCATTACACCGTAATAAATATGCTTCACCAGAGCTATACAGTTTGCTTACATGTCTGCAGTGCATCTTCACTCGAATAATGATCACTTGAAATTATTTTAACACTATTTTAGTGTATACCGTGTATTTGTTTCTATAGCAATCAAGCCAGTGAGCAATGAAAAGTTTAGACGACAGTTGTCTTGGCTTCCAACAGCACAGTGGTAAAAAAATTTACGATTAGATAAATACAAACAAATTACAAATATAGATGTAAAAGCGTACATTTGATTTAAATGTTACATAAACATTTAGAATAATTTCAGTAATGTGCAGAGGTCTAATATAGCAAGTTAGTGTTTGCTTGGCTCTGACTGCGACAAGGTGACTAGGGCAGGTGACAGCTGCAAGTCACCATTGCAAACATTATAAGCACATTGCCTCTGGCTACCATGGTCCCATTCACCCCTGGAAATTGACCCCAATCCAGTTAAACTAAGACCAACATTGCAGAGAGATGATTGGTGTCTCCTTACATCCTTCCTCATTCAACAATTCATTAAAAAATGGACACAACATTGCGTAGCCCACATTGGCTTACCTACCTTCTAAAACCTGCACCAAATTCAATGAAAAACTAGCCAAAAAACTTGCCTGGGGTGTCAGTTTCCCCCAGTTATTCCCTAAATCCTATAACCCTCCTGCGAACTCTTTTACTTTAACTCCCTCCCATCGCCCTTCTCAGGACCTCTTGAAATTAGGAATGCACCCGTCTCTAATTTGGACGTACTTGTACCATTGTCACCTCTTTATGCTTGGATGAAAAATTAAAATGAAAACCTGCCAGTTGACTGGAAGACTTGAACCAGCATTCATTTGGTTTGTCGAAGAGAATTCCACCACTAAGCCATTACATCCAGACATGTGAGTCTTAGTGCAAAGGCTACCTTAGATTTGAGTCCGAGTGTAATGGGAATGTCACTAATTTCACAATATTGCAAATTTTGCGGTATTTTCATTATTAAATACACCATTCCAATATCCTTTCATGGCTTTTTAGGAAAACTTACCCAATCCTCTCCTGAGTTAACTGCCACAAAATAAAGCCGCCTGAGGTTTTCCACTATTTTTGCTGTAACTTTTTCAAATTTTGACGTATTTTGACTTTCCAGTATACCTTTCGAAACGTATTTGGAGAGCTTTGTTACACTTTTTACCACGTGTCGATAGCCCTAACCATTGTACGAAAAACTAAAATAAGCTGCCGAAGCTAACATAACTAAATTCACAAACTAAAATAAAAGTAAACTTACCTAATGAAGCTGTGCACAATCTAAGTTAGATGCGAGTCCATTAGGTCGATCTTAAATTCAAATTTTTTTTTTTTTTTTTTTTTTTTTTATATTGGTTGGGCAGGATCCATTTTAACGTCATGATGTATTTCGTCCATTTTATACCTAAGCTAATTTTTCCTAACAACAAAATTATAAACTTATAACACCAGAATCAAGTGTTAATTCTCCTTTATTGAGCCGTTTGAGTGTATGATTTGTCTTCCCTCTCCATTGTCTATGGCCGAGTGAATTTCGGTCAAATGGAGCCCTGGTCACGGTTGTGACCTTAATAACGGGTCCAGTGAGTTATCTTTATGCCAGTTGAGGATGTGGCCATAGCGACTAAGGCACTATGCAAGTGATCTGGGGGCGAACTGGGTAGCCGGTTCGAATCCGGGTCATGCCACTCCGACGAAACGTAAGTGCATAAACGTGGCTTACTGAACTACGTTATTTCTAGTGTAGGTTTTTCGCTGTTGGATTGTTTCCGATTTTCCTAAGAGAAAAGGTAACTGTGTACAAGTATGGAATTAATTCAATTGATTCATCTGCTCTTTTAGCTTAGTGTGTTAGGTTGTTAGCTCGGTGTTAGGAGGATATGTGTAATAATTTCATGTTCCAGGTCCAAATGTAGGTTCCAGCTGGGATTCGAAATTCCAGGAAAATAGTAAGTTTAAAGGTTAAGTGGTAATCTGTGTGCAGCATTAGTTTGTAAGGCTTTATAATTACCGCAGTGTTTTCAGTTTTTTTTATTTTATTTTTTATTAAACATACTTTTTCTTTTATGTAAACCTTGAGCAGGGCTTAGGGCAAGGTCAGAGCAGGGCTGAGGGTCTGACTTTATTTTTTAAACTATATTCTATATTCAGAGCAGCTTGAAAAATGACGTGGTAGCAAAAAAATGGTGTTGCGATGCAATGGTTTAGAATGTGTTTTCGTTTTTATTTACCTTACCAAGAACTTCTGCATTTCTCCCAATATTTCATACAGAAATTTTGAGTTATAGTAGGCCTTCTTCAATACAGTTTTACATTCTATTCGTATTCACTGCATGATCTGGTACAGTTTTTATCGTTCTTCTTTATGTGATGGATAATTGAAGCCATCTTCATGTTCAAATACTAATTTCAATGCGCCTTTTATAGGCTACCTTTACAATTAAGATTGCATGATTGCAGTTCCAGACATAAAATTATACCCTTTTCTCTCGATGGCAATTCCGCACGCTGCTGTAAAGCCTTATCATGACCGTCTAAATCTGGACCATGTGGTTTTAAATCATCCATTTTTTCAGACCGACTTTCTGTTGAACATGGGGTATTAAGTTTAATCACCTTCAATCACAACGTTACCATCAGTTATAAACGAGACTCGAAAGTAATTTACTGTTTGAAGCACGTTTGCAATATTCGTCTTTCACATATAGGTGAGTAGAATAGCAGTAGGGTCATTTCTATTTTCTTGTTTTTTTTGGGGTGTTTTTCTTTCCTTGTACGTTATGAGCATCACTTACGTAGAAAAATGTGTAATGCTCATTCGGGCTTTGGTTATGTATTTCGTAAGTCAGTCGGGCATAGACATTGCTCCTATAGGTTCACCCCAAAGTTTTCAACTCCAAAACGGTGGAATGGCGATAAAAAAAAAAACTCGTGTAAGATTAATGTTTTTCGTCATCGGTACACTAATGATGGAGTCGCACTCTGAGTGGAGCATGACCTCCAAAGGTCAGAAAGCGTAAAGAAAATCCTAGGCACAAAGAAGACCTATTCTTTAAGTTTATAGGCCTATTTTCCCTATTTTTTTTTTGTTATTTACCCAATTGCAGCAGGCAATGATGCAACTGAGGGGGACTAAAACATGGGGGGACTTAATGATAACTAACCACATCGCTCACTTCTCTCGCTCTGCTGGCATCGTCTCGCTTTGCTCGAGGAGGTTACTTATTCACATACTGACTGATATTTCAAGCCTGCACCTCTTTTACAATTTTTTTTCTTTACGTCCTGCTTTGTACAGATTCTTCCACTGGCTTCTTGTCATTTCACTTTCTAAATATCCCACACTTGGCGAAGCAGCTGAAGAGAATCAAGTGAAAACGTAATGTTTGAGTGTAAGTAAGGCCTACGCAAGGCACAAACTCTTACCCAAAGCTGCTCATGTTTTGCCTCGCCTACAGCATACACCTTCCCAGGATTTGTTAACATACTAAACCAACCATATAGTGCAGTTTGAATGAAAACTCGTACCCAAAGCTCGTGTTTCACTACAAATAAGGAGGGAACCAGCTAATGGCTTTAACGTATACACCACACACACTGGTAGTTTTTTTATGTTTGAAATATTACAAATGCAGACGTAAAAAATTCTTAGTACCCCTTTTCTGTTGTTAATGTATTTGTTTTACGTAATTTAGTATTTAATCTTTTTCGTATATTTGCGTAAAAAAGTTTAATTTCTGCTAAAAAGGTATTCTGTGGTATTGGATTTTAAATATCCATAAAGCAATTCCAACAGCCTTCCCACCCGTGAACTGCACGTGCCTCATTCTTGATACTCTCACTCACAACAATTAGGGACCTTCCTCCCACGAAGACGATTAGTTTTTAAACATTTTCCAGCGACGTCGTTTAGACAAGTAGAATGCACCAATCAGCTGATCTATCATGTGCAAAAGTACAAATGGTAAAAACATTTGACTACCACAGTAAGGTTTCACGTGGACTAAACAGTTCAGCAACAGTGCAGCATTGGAAACCTAACAAGAAAGTTTATTTGTGTTCCTTTGCTGTTTTGACTTTGGTTCAGTTAAACCTTACCTTAAGCATCAAACGAGTTCGTTTTTGTTTTCTAATCTAGTTAAGTAAGGCTTTGAAAGTAATATAATCTACTTTCAAAGGCCGATCCTTTCTGAGACCTTGGTGACTTCTCTTATACCAGTTTTGATTTGGGTGGATCTCAGAACTTTTCTTAGGACTGTGAATGTAATAAAGGTCACATCGTCTTATGCTCATCTCTTTATTTTTTTTCGGGAACAATTGTATGTCTATTAGTAAACAAAAACGAACTCGTTTGATGCTTAAGGTAACGTTTACCTTATT
This sequence comes from Lithobius niger, assembly GCA_023313725.1. Lineage (NCBI taxonomy): Eukaryota > Metazoa > Arthropoda > Chilopoda > Lithobiomorpha > Lithobiidae > Lithobius > Lithobius niger. The sequence continues at coordinate 41,738 of JAHWFP010073897.1, read as the reverse complement.
CGAAGTCAACACAGCAAAGGAACACAAATAAACTTTCCTGTAAGGTTTCAGATACTGCAGTGTTGCTGTACTGTTTAGTACGTGAAACCTTACTGCTGTATTGAAATGTTTTTGCCATTTTTACTCTTTCACATGATAAATCAGCTAATAATAATTGATGCACTCTTCTTGGCTAAACGACATTGTTGGAAAATTTAAAAAAAAAAAACTAATCGTGGTAGTGTGCTTAGTACTGCTCTACATGTAATTCAGGGTTCGTGCGAGTCCTTGATAACATGGAAATGTCCTAGAAAGTAATAAATGTCCTGATATGGCATATGTATCACCAGTAGGGTGTTGCAAGAAAAGTAGACGACGTGACTAAAAAACACTGAAAAAAAATTAGCCAAGAAAGCAGTGGAGTGTGTAGCCTTGCATTATTCTTTGTTTGTTTGGGCAAGAAACATTTTGAAATTTGGGCTCTGGCTTTAATTGTATTTACGTACGTGTACGATGGTCAGATACAGCAGTAAGGTTTCACATGGACTAAACAGCACAGCAACACTGCAGTATCTGAAACCTTACAGGAAAGTTTGTGTGTTCCTTTGCTGTTTTGACTTCGAATCAGTTAAACCTTACCTTAAGCATTAAACGAGCTCGTTTTTGTTTACTAATTCGTGCTACTTTGGCGTACCATACAAATTAGATGGGTTTGTTTTAAAGTTTTCTATATCATATCAAAAACCAAAACTGGTAAAAGGGGCCGCCAAGTTCCGAATGGTTCGGCTCTTAAAAGGAGTGATATCAACACACCAATACATTCGCCAAGTTAATCGCACCGCTTAATGGTTCGAAGGTTAAATGAAAACTAGAACATTGTACTTTCGGCAGCAATGTTCAAGTTTTCATTTAACGTTCAAAGTATTATTCGGTGCGATTAAGTTGGCGAATGTTTTGGTGTGTTGATATCACTCCTTTGAAGGGCCGAACCATTCGGAACTTGGCGGCCCCTTTTACCAGTTTTGGTTTTTGATATATCAGTCCTTTTTTTAAATTGTGTATTAGACTCAACTCCATTACCGTGCAGATGTGTAATAAAGTGGCACGTTAACAAGAAATTGGTTTTCCACAATTTAATACTACCTTTTGCCTATAGGCCGAACCATTCTCAACTTAGTCACCTCTTTATACGTTTTTGGTTTGGTGTGTTGATATCACTCCTTTGAAGGACCGAACTACTCTCAACTTGGTGGCCTCTTCACCAGTTTTTGGCTTTGTTTATTTTGCTTTATTTTTAGAGTTGGTTTATTTTTCGTGAATTGGATGTGAATACAATTTCTTTGGGAACGTTGTTTAGATTTATCGTGCTACACTAGTGTGTGTCTATGCACGCACATCAGTATACACGTTGTCATTGTCCGAACTTTGGCTGTCCAATGAGAGACGATGCCGACAATACTAACAATGGTTATAACAACATTTTCGTACTTACGCACCATCCCACGCCATCCTAGTTACACCCCTAGGCCCCAAACCATAAAAGGTACGCAGTTCGTATCGTACTGCAGCCATTCGTCCAATTTCATAGCTGGAAGCCTTCCCGTTATCTCGGTATCGCTGAATAATCACCCTATGGAAATTAATATGGGGATGAGCGGACTAGAATTAGCTAGCTAGTTACACATTTTCAACGTTATTGAGGGTCAGATTTTGCATTGAAAGCAGCTTAGCTGGCATTCCTACACGAGTTAATTTTTGTCAGGTAGGTCAGTGCTCTTGATTTCAACACAATTTAAGCTTTTGTATCGCATTATTATTTTTCCCCCCAAGTACCTGAAACGTGCCCAACTATGCTTCAAGATATAAGACACTGACGCTATGGCGCCGCGCTACAATGGTTTACAACCTCGACAATTGTTGTGATGATTGTGTTGCCTAACTTGGCGCGACACACTAGCGTGTGTCTAGATAGGGTGATTATTCATCGACACAGATAACAGGCAGGCTTCCAGCTACGAAATTGGACGAGTAGCTGCAGTACAATACGAACAGTACAATACCTTTTAAGGTTTGGAGCCTGGGGGTGTAACGGAGATGGCGTGGGAGGGCGCGTAAGTACGAAAATATTGTTATAACCATTGTTAGTATTGTCGGCATCGGTATCTCATTGGACGGCCAAAGTTCGGACAATGACAACGAATACTGATTTGATTTGATTTATTAGTACGAGAGCACTATATGGGCTTAACACACACACCCACACACTAGACACGCACTAGTGTATCACGATAAATCTAAACAACGTTGCTAAAGAAATTGTATTCACGTCCAATTCACGAAAAATAAACAAACTGTTCAAACAAAACAAAGCAAAATAAACACAGCAAAAAACTGGTAAAGAGGCCACCAAGTTGAGAGTTGTGCCTCTTCAATGGAGTGATATCAACACACCAAAGCTAACTTAAATAAAACAAATTACAACAAAATTAAAACCAAACCAAAAACATATAAAGAGGTTACTAAGTTGAGAATTGTTCGGCCTCTAGGCAAAAGGTAGTAGCAAAGTGTTGAAAATGAATTACTTGTTGACATGGCACTTTATTACACATCTGCACGATAGTGGAATTGAGTCTAATACACAATTTTGCAAAAAGGACTGATATCATATCAAAAACCAAAACTGGTAAAAGGGGCCACCAAGTTCGGAATGGTTCGGCCCTTCAAAGAAGTGATATCAACACACCAAAAGATTCGCCAAATTAATGGCACCGAATAATACTTTGGACCTTAAATGAAAACCGAAAGTAGCAATGTTTTAGTTTTCATTTAGCCGTCGAACTTTTAAGCGGTGCGATTAACTTTGTAAATGTTTTGGTGTGTTGATATCACTCCTTTAAAGGGCCAAACCATTCGGAACTTGGCGGACCCTTTTACCAGTTTTGGTTTTTGATATATACCATAACTGATGTTCCTACAAAAGTGACTATATGTTTAGTTGGCGACAGCAGTAGATAAGGCTATTTTCAGCATCAGACACACACCACAGAAGTGACGTCACCTACCACGTGATCAGAAATGACGTAATTCCACACTTGACCAGTGTGACGTCATCAACCCTTGCCCCAGCTGGGTGTGTAAATTCTACCAAACTCCATGAATAAGCTACCAAATTTCCTGTAAATTATGCCCCCCCTCCCATTTGACCAGTGTGACGTCATTACCCTGACAGTGACTTCAGTGCGTCAGGCTGGGTGTGTAAATTCCACCAAATTCCTTGTATATTCTACCAAATTTCCTCTAAATTCTACCAAACTTCCTTTAATTCTTCCCGTGACCTGAAGTGACGTCATCCATCACCCTTTGACCTGTGTAACATTCCCCCACCCCCGACCACGAGTGAGGACATTACACCTTGATCAATGTGACCCCCCCCCCCCCTCATTTCTACCGAATTTCACATAAATTCTACGAGATGAAGACGACTTTTTTATGTCGCGACTTCCTACTTTTTAACGCCTTCCTTAATCGGGGTGTGTAAATTCTACTGCGTAAATTCTACGTATTTGGTGACCCCGTCCCTCAATCAGGGTGTGTAAATTTTACCAAATTTACTATAAATTCTACGAAATGAAGGCGCGATTTTTTACGTCGTGCTAGTTATGGTGTGTAAATTCTACCAAATTTCTTGTCAATTCTACAAAATGAAATCCATGTTTTATGTCGCGATCCCCACTTTCTGACGGGGGTCTTCTCCACAGGCCCGACACAACGGGATCTTCATGATGTCCACACTTTCTGAACTCTTGGTCTGGTTGCTACCATATTCTACGCAAGTCCTGCGTGTTCCTCTCCTTACACGTGATCCCCACCTCGCGTGACCGGAAGCATCGCCATTGTACCAACTCAACGACTGATAGTTATAAACACACCGTAACACGCACAATAAACTAATTTAAATCGTTGTGGGAACCCACAAACTTCAATAAAAACGTTTGGATACGTTCCACGTTATCAGTATGTTTGGATGTTCTCACTGCGTTCCTCATTCGCATTTGAATGTTTCCTATACAATTTTTCAAGACGGCACACGGTAAAACGTATAATAAACGAATGTAAATCCTTATGGGAATCTACAAACACCAATAAAAACGTTTGGATACCCGAACTACTTCTCACGTTCTTCGTATCCTCCCAATTCGGCTTGATAACGTGCACATACTGGTAACTACGGTTTGATTTTGGTTTTCCAAAAGTGAGATCGTTGTTGCGGTATGTGGCATTACTATCTTTTTTTTGCCTCTGCGAACTTTTTTTTTTTCAGTCTCTTAAAGAACAACGGCGCGCACATTTATTTTCCATTTTTTATCGTGAATTAGTAACCAGGGTTCCTCTTTTTTTCATACATTCAAGAGGAAGGGGGAACGAACGTCATATGTATAGTTTCAACTCGATCATAACACCTCGCCCCCCCCCCCCCCCAATAAAAGACGAACATTCGTTTTAACGATGTATTGACATTCCCATAATGATCTACATGATCTACATTTGATTATTGTTCGTTTCATGTCGTCTTACGTTCGAAATAACAATTTAATTACTGCATCACTAAAACACGACACGGAGATCGCCATTGTTTTGCTGGAACGCTCAGAAATTAGTGCCGACAGATGTCACTTTTCGATTTCGACACGCAACCGATTGAGATAGCTGTATTGACTGTGACAAGCTCAAGCGTCTGACGGCCTTAGCTGGCCGGCAGTGTAGTGACCAGTTACGGCCGTCAGACGCTTGAGCTCCTCAGTCAATACAGCTATCTCAAATGGCTGCATGTCGAAATCGAAAAGATCCTTCTGTTGGCATTAATTTCTGCGCGTTCCAGCAAAACAATGGCGACCTCCGTGTCGTGTTTTGGTGATGCAGTAATTAAATTGTTATATCGGACGTACGTAACGTATTCTTACCACAATTCTTGTGTTTAGTTATTGTAAGTGATCCAAAAGTCAAACATGCATGTCAAAATGGATGTAATTGCCTTTAAATGCGAATGAGAAACATGGTGAGAACATCCAAACATAACCGTGGAACATATCTAAACCTTTTTATTGAGATATTTGTAGGTTTCGGTAACGATTTGCATTCATTGACTGTGCGTTTTACGATATGTCAGTCTGTGGATTGGTACAATGGCGTTGCTTCCGGTCACGTGATATGGGGTAATGAAGACGAGTAAGGGAACACGTACTAGAACCTTTGCTAGAACTTACGTAGTATTTGGCAACAACCAGACCAAGGGTTCAGAAAGTGTGGACATCACGAAGGTGCAATAGGATCAGGCCTGCGGACGGTGACCCTGTCAGAAAGTGGGGAATTACGACATAAAAAATTGCTTTCATTTCGTGGAATTTACAGGATGTTTGGTAGAATTTACACACCCTGATGGGGAAAGGGGGGTGTGGAGTTAGACTGGGAGTCACCAAATACCATGTAAAATTTACGCGGTAGAATCTACACCCCCTGATTGGGAAAGACACCAAGAAGTGGGGATTCACGACATAAAAAAGTCGTCTTTGTCTTCATCTCTTACAATTTACACACTCTAACACCAGGGAGGAGTGGTGACTTTTATTTAAAAATGGCGACTGCCTATGGGGGTGGTCATATTGGATTCTCAGAACATATGGAATTTGGTCGAATTTACACATCGGGGGGGGGGGGGGGGGGGGTA
>JAHWFP010073897.1:0-34718 GCA_023313725.1 Lithobius niger | reverse complement strand
TTAATTACCCTTGATGGAATTCGTCTAATCCTAATCACGTCCATTTATCCGAATTAGATCGGGTGGTGCAGCAATTTAAAGATGGAACTTGTGGTAAAATAGGACGAAAAGCAGTGCTACAACGTAGGTAAACTGCCATAGCTTAGCTCCTAATTATATAAATCGTTCTAATTACCCTTGTTGGAAATTATACATCTTCATCTTTCATCTAAGCCTAATCACGTCCATTTATCCGACTTAGAACGGGTACTGCAGCTGTTTAAAGATGGAACTTGTGGTAAATAGAGCGAAAAGCACTCTGCTACAACGTAGGTAAACTGTTGTAGCTTAACTCCTAATTAACATAAATCGTTTTAATTACCCTTGTTGGAAAATATACATCTTCATCTTTCATGTAAGCCTAATCACCTCCATTTATCCGAATTAGAACGGGTGGTGCAGTAGTTTAAAGATGGATGCTTGTAAAATAGAGCAAAAAGCACAGTGCTACAACATATGTAAACTGCCGTAGCTTAGCTCCTAATTAATATAAATCGCTTTAATTATCCTTGTAGAAAAATATACATCTTCATCTTTCATCGAAGCCTGATCACGTTCATTTACCCGAATTAGAACGGGTATTGTAGCTGTTTAAAGTCAAATTGTATATGTAACGTGCGTTAACGGCCTAAAATTAATTAAATAACGAATTTAGGCAAAAAGGATTAATTTTACCAAAAATATGAATAGAACCTTTTTTGAAGGAAATTTTATTCTAAAAAACATAATTGGTAACCGGTTTATTTTCAATCGGATGAACGGTTTAGACGGTAGAAGCAAAAAAGTTTTGGTGTCACCATTTTGGACGCCATCTTGAATTCCCCAAGGATGCCAAGGTGGCATCATTATGTTTTGGAGTAGGGACATATTGTAGAACATCTCTGCACAAAAACATTTTGTGCAGACAGTTTTTTAAGATTAGGCCAAAAATCAGCATTTGGCAACTGGACTATTGGTAACAACTAAACTAAAAAATAAAAATAAGAAAAATACAACCGACCCAAATACTTTCACAGCTTCAGTTTTTGCTTTGGGTTTATTTATTTATTTTATGATTATTTTGGAAAGTGTACTTACTTACTCTACACTTACTACCAGTCCCGACTGCATAAATGTTTACGTGCAAAGGAATTTACTGTATTCCTCCACGCCTAGCTCAGTGCAGGGCTGCGTGAGCTATACCGATAAAAATTCAGAGGGTGATGTGGGCACAAGTTACAATGGCACAAAAATATACGTATTTAAAATTCTGCTACAAGCCAGGCAAATTTTCAGTGGTTTTGGACGCCCGTAACTCCCACAATATGCCACACAGTGGCAAGCAAAATTGCACGGCCTCTACGACTTGCATTGGGACAAAACAACGGAAGTATAACGACAGAAATAGCAAAATAAAATTTAAAAATATTGGAATAATAAGAGATCCAGTCGGAAATGTTTGGCTTCGCCGTTCTCTCCTCCCCCCCCTCCCTCCCCCGCGGGACGGCGCTAACCGCCCAAAATTTTTGGCACCCCTGTGACGCCACAAGACAAGATCTTCTCGCTCATCGAACGCTTTTGCTAGGCAACCGTTATTTATTTACGATTAATTTCCCGTTTCTGTTAAATGAATGCGGTAGTAGGCAACAAATTAAATGTATTATTAATAACAACACGGATAAAGAACAAAGTGCAAGTCATTTTAAACATTGGTACAACATTGTTGCCATTTCATGCTATTTCCAAAATTTGCTATTCTCGCTGAAAAAACAGCTTCTAGCAGAATAAATAGCTACTCGCAGCGAGAATTCAAAATCCAACATGGCGTCCATTTCACGGTTGTCGAATCGAAGACAAATCATTGAATACCAGCATTTAGAAATCAGTCCGTCGTCTTGTACAGCAGTAAAATTGTTTTCTAGTTGTCATAAATCGACGATGTCATATTGCACGCTTCTTACTTCGTGTCGCGTGGCACGAGGAGGAGATTTGCGTCCGCGTTGTTGCCATGGTTACTATACGTATAGACAATTTGAAAGCCACATTCTTCGGTAAAGGCGAGAAGCAGCCAGCCGATTTAGTATTAACCAAGTGAAAACTAGTAAGCGAAAAATTTGTCATTGCATAAACAAGCCCTAAGGCCAGTAATACTGCAGAAGCGACAGAATCGCATAAACGATTACCGAAGCCACACTTTCTGATCGTATGAGAAAAGAAGACTCTTTTGCTGTCTCTCTATACATCAGCCATGCTACAGCAGTGGGTGATCGCTTCCACGCTCGATAGGCTCTGCGTGGGTCACGAACAGCAAGTGTACAAGTTTTGGTCCACCATGGTGGTTTAACATTAATAGCAGTGACATTTTTTGACGATCGCCTTGCTTTGCACTGTGTTTTATGCCACTCAGAAAGTGGCAATAAGCCTAGAGCGATGCATTGCCCATGGCTGGCTGCTACTACAAGGAGGGTAGAGAACTATTGGGAAATATGGTCACTTCCTCCTTGATAATCCGATACATGAAACTGAAAAGCGTAACAATATCTTACAAATAAAGAAATCCAGTACCGATTCATGAAGCTGGTTTCCCTGCCACCGTACAATGGTTGGAGTTCCATGATGATCGAAAGGTTCAAAGCGTCAATTGCCCTAGAATGATGGCGGTCCTTAGTGCCGCATTTTACAGAACCCCAGTCATAATGGTGGGCGTTAAAATCTCCTTTCTTGGAAAATAGTTTTATCCAAGAAGTCCAACCTTGCTGAGAGTCCCCTAACAGCATGATAAAAACTCCAAAATACCAGTATTCCTGGTGATTTTGGTTCTATTGCCTTGTGAAAATATGCATTACCTTATTTTAAGCATTCTCTTCTCCTAATGCTGTTTGATTTAGAGAATTTAATTCGAATATATCCTTCCGTGTCGCTACCCACTGCGCATCGTATTGCTCAGCCTCCATAATATATAAACTCAAACGGAGCTTGTAGCTCATCTTTTAGAACTTCTATTGTGCCCAGATGGCGACTAGAGGGGAGGAGGGTGGGACAAAGGTAATGTATATTTTCACAACGCAATAGAAACCAAAATCAACCAGGTAATACTGGTATTTTGGAGATTACCTTATTTTAAGCTATCCGCAGACTTTGTCAAGGCGGCGGTCGCCATCTGACGAAGCCCCCTTGGGTAGCGAGCGGTTCCCCACACAGAAAACAAAGGGGTCAAAGAATACGACGGGCAGCAACGAAAGGCCCAATCCGATATAAGCCATCGGCCTGGCGGGACATATCCCAGAGATAGTGTGAAGTAAAGACAGTTGGACTGCGCCAGGAAGCAGTTTCCATAATTTCAGAAACCGGAATGTTGCTGTGGTGTGCCCAGGATGTGGAGATTGCACGTAATTCATGAGCCTTACCTCTAATACCGTCATCTACGCACTTAACGTTGATGGCTTCGTAGGCCTGAACAATTACAGTTTTAAGCCAAGTAGCGATCATACGGGTTGAAGTGGTGTCAACTTGGTAAGAAAAATGGAAAAACAATTGTGTTCGGCCACGACGAAGTGGCTTAGAGGTTTTTAGATAGAACCGGAGCGTATGTACAGGGCACAAAGCTCATTCTTGGTCGTTGTTGAGTATACGTGAAAAAGATGGGATAATGAACGGATGAGTTCGTTTCTCAGGTTTTTGTGTTTTGGCTTGGAAGGAGGCTCGTGGAGTAAGGGTGACACCGGCGTAGTTTTCTAGAAAAAAGCAGTCCGATGTCGTGGCAGAAAGGGCTTGTAGTTCACTACATCGTAGAGCAGCTGCCAGAGCAATGAGAAAGACCATCTTCCTAGTGACATGTATCAGAGGACTGGAATGCATGGGTTCGTAAGGCGAAGCAATGAGTGCAGAGAGGACAATGAAAAGGTACCAGTCTGGGAATTGTTTCGTTTCTCGCGGTCTGTCGAGTCGAAAGGAGTGTAAGAGGGAAGAGATACGAAAGTCCGCGAAAAGATGGGAGCGTCCAGCTGCCTGAAAAACTGCATTTAGGGCGGATCGGTATACGAGGATCGTGGAGCCCGTAAGACCGCTTTTGAATAAGCATGTGAAGAAGCGGAGGAGTTGGGCAGTAGGGGGGTGTACAGCATCAACTTGTTCCTGGAGACACCAATGAAACCATCGTTGCTAATGGCTGTCATAGATTTTGTTGGTTGACGTCCGGACAGTTCGTGATGCAATGCAGTGGGCCTCTTCTTCAAAAACTTCTGCTGTTTGGAGGAGTTGGATGATAACATCCACCCGTGAAGGCGTAGTGCCTGTGGATTCGTGTGGAGGACTGTTCCGCAGCATTGTGTTAGCTGGTCCTTGCGGAGTGGGAGTAGGCGAGGTGTGTCGATGAGTAGTTTGAGGAGTGCTGGGAACCATGCTGCTGACGGCCAGTCCGGTGCCATGAGGAGGAATCGTCCCTAGGTCTGTGCAATTTTGCGAAGAACTAGGGGCAGAAGGCATGTTGGTGGGAAGGCGTAGGCGTACAGGTGGTTCCAGTCTATAGTGTTAAGGCATACACTGCCCAAGCCATACTGTCCAGGAGAGGACTGACGAAGTGGGGAAGTCTGGCATTGAGCCTTGTGGCAAATAGATCCACCATTGGCCGACCCCAAAGCAGAGAGAGACTGGTGCAAATTGAGGAGTGCAGAGTCAATTAGCTGGGTGATGAGGTACGGCGGGAGAGGGAGTCGGCAATGACATTCAGGTTGTCAGGAATATGAAGTGGAAGCAGGGCAATGTGATGGTGAATGCAAAGCTGAAAAATGTTGGACGTGATGTGGTGGAGGAACAAGGAACGTATCCCGCCCCCTTTCCGAAGGTAAGCTATAGCGGTAGTGTTGTCCACATGTACTTTGACTACCAGTCTCACAAGCAGAGTTTGGAAGTGTTGCAAGGTGAGGAGGACTGCAAGAAGTTCTAATAGATTGATGTGTTTGGAGTGGTTGGGATCCCAAAACAGCCGGAGTTCGACATGTTGTTGACATGGCCTCCCCATCCAATTAGTGATGCGTCTGTGAATAGATGAGCTTGTGGTACAGGCTCATGGAGCGGAACTGAAGCAATCAGGTTGGTAACATCCAGCTACCGGTTCATTGTTGAAAACAGGAAGGACGGATCGAGTCGTCGGGCCAGAAGGCTGAGAGCCTGCTGCGGATTGCCCCATTCGGCAATCTGGAAGTGATGCAGTGGTCTTGCCATCCATCTTTCGTATAGGACAAGATCTTCACAAGAATCCATAGTGCCGATCGTGGAGGCTAAGTCGTGGAAGTCGTATTGGGGAAGACGGAGAAAGGTTCGGGCCGTGATCAGATGGTTTTCGATCAGTTCTGGGAAAGGTATCACTGTGGAGTGGACGAGATCGAAGAATACTCCGAGGAAGGTGAAGGACTGAGCTGGGCGAATGCGAGACGTGGGCAGGTTGATACCCAGATCTAGGCGACCTAAAAGAGACACAACGGTGGTGAGGTTGTCGGTGAGAGTTGACGGATTGTGGTGAGGTAGGAGACAGTCGTCTTAAAAATGCATGGAGGCGAATGCCTTGCTGATGAAGGTGAGCCAGTAGTGGTTGAAGCACAAGAGTGAGAATCCGAGGGGCCGCGTTGAGACCAAATGGGAGGCAAAGGAACTCGTAAACGGCTCTGTAGTGAAGAAACCGAAATAGGTGCTGGACAGAGGCATGAAGCAGAATGTGAAGATATGCGTCTGCTAGATCTAAAGAAATCGTCCAATCTAGGGGTTGAAAAGAGTTGCAGATTGAGGATGTTGTTTCCATATGAAAATGGGGATTGTGAATAAAACGGTTGAGAGGCTGGAGATTGAAAATGAGGCGGTTGCCTCCCGTCTTTTTGGGGCAAAGAAAGATGCTGCTATAAAAACCTGGTCGAAGTGGTCCGCACACTTTGCGGATCGCTCCTTTATCCAGAAGAGAGGAAATTTCTGCGCGTAGTGGAGTAGACGGTGGAATTTCCAGGTCCCAGGGTGGTTGACGGAGGACTGGATAACTACGGCTTGAAATTATTGATATTATCACTGGGTCGAAAGTAATGGATTGCCATTCTTTCGCATGAAAACGAAGTCTGCCCCTACGGCTTGTAGAGGTGGGGAAATGTCAATAAACTGATCTGCCCTTTGACCTTGGTCGTGGGGAGGAACGACGGCTCGGTTTGGAAAGGGCGAAGTTGATTGAGGAAGTGACGGCGGAGCACTGTCCTTAGCCGCCTTCGATGGCCCCCAATCCTCTTTGGATGTTTCGGTGCAAGAAAGAGGAGTGGGATAGTGGCGTTTGGACTGACGTTTTTGTGGCCGAGGCTTGCGAGAGATGTCCAAATGGGGAGCGACTTTTGGGATAAGACCGCGGAATAAGGTATCGGATTCGTGAATTGGCTGATTCCACAAAATGTGACGTGTTGAGTCATGCAGATTCGTTGCCGTGTTGAGAGCAATCTCTTGGAGTAGGAGTATTGAATGAACAAAGCCCTGGTGAACCAGTTCATGGCGTTGTATGTGGCGAAACAGCTTTTGCGAAACACTTGATTGATCAGAAAGGCTAGCTGGCGAATGTTGTCAGGAGGCGGATCGGAGTAGAGACGTTCACATAGTGCGTTGGTGGCCGTGCTAAGGACGTCCGCCTGAGAAGCGACTCCTAGGTCCAGGCGGAGTAGGTGGTCGTTGTCGCGGAGTACATAGACGGGGACAGATGATCGGCAAGGAAGAAACAAAGATCCAAAGTCCATCAAGAATTCGGACTGGGGGTAGGTATCGAAGTTGCGAGAGTTCGCCGTGCCATCACCAATCGGATGAAAGAAGAAATTTTCCCGACCTGGGTGCGGAGGAGGCGGTTCCTTATCTAATTCCAGTGGTATACCGTTGCCGAGAAGAATTCCCCCCCCCCCCGGTCCGTTGGAGTGTGGTGAGGAGTGTAGTTGATTGTCCGAGTAGAGGCGGCTGATGAGGTAATTGGTCACGAAGACCAAGACCAAAACCGTAGCCTGTGGCCAAGCCGCAATTTTTGCAAGAGTAGTCTTGGTCCAGTGAAGGTTTGTATAGAAAACAATCCGGGATGATCCTTTCAACGGTCTTTAATACATCTGACAGGGGAATCTCCGATGGATCCGGGTCGCCGTAGAACTGTGGATCAGGTTAGTTGGCAAGAGGTGGATCACGTGAAAAGTAGGAGTCATCGTCATTGTCGTCGGAAAACGGTGGATCGATGGAACGGGCCGGCGTAGGAAGCTGAGATGCTGGCAAGACAGGGTCCGTTGCTTCATAGGCAGGGAGGCTAGCCAAGATGAAGTATGAACACCGAAAGGAGGGACTGGTAATTTCCTCTTGAAATTGCGGAGAGAAAAATCCATTAGTGTATGTACTTGAGAGTTGGAAAGAGGCTTGTGCAGCGGTGGACCGGATGCTGGCAGGGGCTTGGGAAGAGCTGGAAGACAGATCCAGTGGTGAGAGGTGCGGAAGTAGACGCTGCTTTGAAAGCCGCCTTCCTTGCCTTGACTTGTAATTTTAAATGGGCATAACGCTCCTTAGTTCGAGCGAGTTCCTCACCAAGGGCTCGGAGATCCTGAGACGGAGTAGGCTGGCTACAGGGGATTGGAGACATGGCCGCCATGCCGGAGGCCAGGGGTGGTAAGGATTGTTCGGTTAGGAAGGGATTCAACTGGGAGAGTGGAGGCTCCAAAAAATCCTGTTCAGCAGTAAGCTCCAAAATTTCCACAGCCCCCACGCTAGGGGCGTCTGGCGGGAATGGTGAGGCGGATTAAGTCGAGCGGACTGAAGGTTCCCTCGGAGTGCCTTTAGTCTGCGTCATCACAAGCGGATTGTGGATTGAGGAGTAGGAAGCGGAGTGGTCTAAACGGAGTTGAACAAACAGCGACCTATGAAGCGTAGAGAAGAGCTACAAGCTCCATTTGAGTTTATATATGATGGAGGCTGCGCAATAGGATGCGCAGTGGGTAGCAACGCGGAAGGATATCTTCGAATTAAATTCTCTGAATCAAACAGCATTAGAAGAGAATGCTTAATATAATGTAATGTATGTTTTCAACTGGCAACAAGAAAACAATATTAACCCAATGACTGAACATCCAAACTCGTAATACAACATGCATCTATTTATGGACAGTGCGTGATTGAGCTCACTAAATATGGAACTTTCCATTTCATAAAAACCCTGACATTAGAATTTTGACCTGCAGAAATACAATCTGCTCCACGAATATGCATATCACTACATTGTATGGCACCTGGTACCTGGATTCCCAAAATATTTGTGAACTGTAGAAGATGCTCTACTTCACCACCTTTATTTTGTAGACTATGTGCATTCCACGATCCAATGGTAAATGCACTGGACAGAGCTAATGTGATCCCCACACACCATCTACATCCACTCCCTCACTCATTTGTGTATATTATAACTGCACTATTTTCTGGACACGAGTGTGGTGCTACAGGACGGACTCCTATACAATGCATCCCATCTGTTTCACACACCTTTCGTTGCTCATCTACGTCAGGGCCACTTGTAAGAGGGCAGAGGTGTGCGGGTGGGACGGGGGAAAGAAATTAAAAGCAACGGTTACTTCCCTAAGAGACAAAACAACCGGGGAAGCTAATTCCGGGAAATTTAATCACCGCATTGCATGCACGGGTTCAGTTAGTTACAACAAACTATTTAAAATCTTACAGGGCAAAACAAGTGTCACAACAAGTATACAATGACAACGGGCGAGCGTGTGAATTCTTTTGCCAGCAAAAGTTGTAATTGACAAAAGTTACATTGTCACGACTAATGATTTGCAATGCGTGGTCATCTTGGTGGCAAATCTTAAATAGCGTCATGCACGAACGTAGGATAGTCTCTTTTTTCACAAGGTACGGATCGCTGAAGCCAAAGCGATTGACTGGGAGGGGGGAGGGGGTGCAACAGGGGTAGACGGGGAATGCCTTTGCGTAAGGGTAGTACGTCTGTTAGCCCTACTCTTGGCATTCTAATGCTATATTAATAAGGTATGGGGGAGGCCAGTGCGTCTGTTACCATTAAGTATACGATTACACGGTAAGTGACTCTAAAAGGTAAATGACCTCATGCACGAAAGGCTATCCTTCTGGTCTTACTGTTCAATTGCAGTTGGTATGATAATTTTGAAAGTTTTCACCCACCTTTATTCAACAAGAAAAAAAAATTCGATCTACGCATATTTTCACTCCAGCGTGCGCTTGCAGGTATTCATGCTTTAAATACAAAATTTGTTTGAAACAGGAAATTTTGTTTATATGAATACTCATCACATATTTTCCTTTTCATGCACAGATGTACCAAACATCAACGAACGTAACTTGGCCATCCACAGTAGACAGGCTTGGGCATCAAGGGCAGACAGTAGTAGAAAGAAGAGGCCAGTGCCAGACTTGACCAATTTGTCCAATTATTGCTGCCCTTACGGGAAATAGACTCTGATATCCATGTTTCACATGCCAACAATAAAGGAAACTTATTCTTAATCATTAATTTAACCAGTGTCGTTTCTTGCTACAGTGTACAGTCCTACTACGTCACGTTCTACCAATACTGGCTCGAACGCCAGCCTGAGTTGTAGTTGAACAAGCCATCCGAGCTTTTGTATGGTGGAATTGACCCGGAAATTTACAAAAAAGGAGTGGCGATGTTTTCTTTGGCCAGTCAGAAGCGTCGGCCGAAAGTTGGGATCGGAAAGCGCAAACCAAGTAAACAGTTTAGGATGATTGGACGGATCCGGGGGTAAACGGGAAAGGAGCCACAGTGTCATCCATGGAGGTAGCTGGCATCAGGAAATCAGCGGGAAGTAGCCAGGCGAAATCAGTGTTCAGAAGAACTGGTCAAGCAATCTGAACTTTCAGATGGTGGGACAGTTCTAGGGGTCAAAGGGAAAGAAGCTGCAATGTCTTCCAATTTGGTAGTCAGGGACTCGGTCAAAAGTCAGCGTCAGGAACAGTAAGCCAAGGAATCCGAACTTTCGGATGGTGGGACAGACCCAGGAGAAAATGATGTGTTCATATGAGGCAGTGAGGTGGAGTCGGACGAAAGCCAGCGTCTGGGCAAGCAATCCGAGCTTTCGGGTGTTGGGTTAGAGCCAGGAGTCAACGGGAAAGAAGCCACGATGTTTTCCAAGGATGCAGCTTAGTTGAGTCGGATGAAAGTCGGCGTCAGGAAGAGCAACTCGAGCAATCCGAGCTTTCGGATGGTGGGACAGACTCGGGGTCAATGGGAAGGGAGCCACGATGTCTTCCATGGGGCTGGCCAAGAGTCGAACAAAAGCTGGCAGCAGGAAAAAAAAAATTGGGCAATCCGAATCTGAGCTTTCTGGTGGTGGGACAGCACCAGGGAACAACGGGAAAGGAGCCACGATGTCTTCCATCGGGGTGCTTGTGGCCAAGGTGGAGCTTTGGGCATGCCAACCCACATTCGCGGAACGGCAGTGGGACTGAAGTGACAACTCTTTCCAGCAAAATGAGCTCGTAGAGAGCCAGGTATTCAGAAAGGCGTACGGCCGTTGATGGCTAGCTGGGTGGAGGGGAGTCGGGATCAACGGGAAGTTGCCGTAGCGTTGTCCGTCATCTGTGTGAAGACCGGTGTCAGTCTTTCATCTTCTTTTTTTTTTTAATGAGATGGGATGCGGTTCGGATTGATACAAGTTGTCCGAGATTAACTGCCCGAGTTGACTTGCAAAGTGGCATGGAACTTCTCTCTGCGTGATTTTCAGTCGCTAATGATGTGAGACGACGATGGTAGTCTTGATCTTTTGGTTGATGCGTGAGTTGTGGACACGGTCGAGACAAGCTGTCTGGGTTGAGGCTTCTATAGCTTGAAACTTCACCCGTAACGTGAGTGTTAGTCACGAGTGAGACGACGTCCGTCTTGAGCTTCTGGTCGAAGTGTGAGTGTGGTCACGGTCGAGAAAAACTGTGAGACAAGCTTTCTGAGATGAGGCTTCAATTGCTTGGAACTTTACCCATAACCGAAACCTGAGTGTTAGTAACGAGCGAAACGAAACGACGGCGTCTGTCTTGATCTTCTGGTTGAAGCACGAGTTGTAGACACGGTTATCTGGAAGAAACTCACTCAAGCGTGGAATTCATTGTGCCATGGATAAGACGAGCAGAAGAGGCGAGACAGTGCTTGTTTGGAAAAACTTCACTGACATGTCAAGCAATCCGAGCTTTTGGATGGTGGGGCCACGAATAAGATGAGAAGAGACGAGACGTTTCATGTCTGGAAGAGCTTCACTCGACGTGGGATCAATTATGCCACAAATGAGATAAAGAGAAGAGACGAGATGGTTCATGTCAGGAAGAGCTTCATTTAACGTGGGATCAAATATGCCACGAATGAGAAGAGACAGATGAGATGAGACAGTTCTTGTCTGGAAGAGGGTCATGGAGTCAATTAAGCCATGAATGAGACGAGACAGTCCTTGTCTGGCAGAGCTTCACACAAACGTGGGGTCAATTAAGCCACGAATGAGACGAGCAGAAGAGACAAGACGGTTCTTGTCAGAAAGAGCTTCACTCAAACGTGGGATCAATTAAGCCAAGAATGAGACGAGCAGAACAGACGAGAGAGTTCATGTCTGGAAGAGCTTCACTCAAACATGGAATCAATCAAGCCACGATGAGGCGAGCAGAAGGGACGAGACAGTTTTGTCTGGAAGGGCTTCACTCAAACATCTCCCAAAAATTACACAATACCACAAACCACACAAATGTATGTCTAACTTGAATTTTCGGTGATAATTTATTCGATCACCATTATCAGAAGCACTACAACGACACTAAAACTTAGGTCACATTTCGGCAAACAATCTGTCCAAACGAAGAAAGTCACAGCGATCCACCATCACAATGCTAAACATCAACACCAAGCTCCACTTTCCATTGTTGATCTAGACGGGCGCTAAGCGAAGGGTACAAAAACTTGTCGATGTTGCCAAATGCAGCATTTGCCACGTTCACCAAGGGACCATTTTTTTTTGGAAGTGTTTAATTGCAATAGCTTCAAGGGCTCTCAAATGAGCGTCATGGAGGGAATTGGACTTAATACAGCACTGATGTGCCCCCCCCCCCCCCAAGCAATCTTGTGGTTTTTCTGCTCACAGTGCCTCGCAATGCCATTGTGCAGGACATCTTTTGTGTCACCAAGGTGTTCATGGAGACACTCAACCAGCTGTTGATGGGTCTCGCTAACTGGTTTGTGGTATTGTGTAATTTTGGGGAGATGTTTGCTGCAATTAGCCATAGTACTCGCCGAACGCCGGTTTTTTTCCTTCACTTAAACGTGGGGTTAATTAAGCCATGAATCAGACGAGCATAAAAGACGAGACAGTTCTTGTCTGGAAGAGCTTCACTCAAACGTGGAATCAAGCCACGAATGAGATGAGCAGAAGAGACGACAGTTCACGTCTGGAAGAGCTTTACTCAAACGTGGAATCAATTAAGCCACGAATGAGGCGAGCAGTAGGGACGAGACAGTTTTGTCTGAAAGGGCTTCACTCAAACGTGGGGTCAATTAAGCCATGAATGAGAAGAGCAGAAGACCCGAAACAGTTCTTGTTTGGAACAGCTTTACTCAAGTTGGAATCAATTAAGCCACGAATGAGACGGGCAGAAGAGTCGAGACAGTTCTTGTCTGGCAGAGCTTCCCTCAAACATGGAATCAATTAAGCCACGGATGACAAAAGCAGAAGAGACGAGACAGTTCACATCTGGAAGAGCTTCACTTAAACGTGGAATCAATTAGGCCACGAATGAGACGAGCAGAAGAGACTAGACGGTTCTTGTCTGGAAGAGCTTCACTCAAATGCGGAATCAATTAAGCCACGAATGAGACAAGCAGATGTGACGAGCAGAAGGGACGAGACAGTTCTCGTCTGGAAGAGATTCATTCAAACGTGGAATCAATTAAGCCACAAATGAGACGAGCAGTCCAATGAACAGTGCAGGCAGTTAGGCGCGTTACGGTCTCCGTCGTTTTCGGAATTAACCGGGAACGAAAGATCTCCGTGGAAAGCTTCAACCGAGGCCGCAACGGATGGCGGAGGGGTCGGCGGTCGGCAGGCAACGAGAGGACAGCAGCTGCCAGACAGGACGGTACGACCAGTGGCGGCGGAGATCCCGCACAGACACCACGTTGCTGGAGAGAGAGAGAAGGGGCTACGTTTCCCTCTTCAGCCGAACGAAAGGACGGGTGGGACGATTGGGAGCGGCGGAGTTCAAGCGCAGATGGTGATGTCGACGGTGAGCGCTGGGTGGGTCATACCCAGGAACCGACGGGAAGGGGGCCACGGTGACTTCATCCCCTTCAGCCGAACGAAAGGACAGATGGAACGGCTGGGAACGACGGAGTACAAGCGCAGATGGTCACGCCGTCGGAGAGCGCAGGGTGGGTCTTCCCCGGCGGGAACCGACGGGGAAGGGGGCACGGCAACTTCATCCTCTTTAGTCCAGACGAAAGACCAACGGAAGAAAAAGCAGGAGCCGCAGGCCAATCAGATGTCATGGATACAGACCGTAAATGAAAGATGTGGAGAGCAGCAAGAGCGACCACCTCAGGCGATCGCTTGAGACAGAAAGATGGTAAGCGCTCAAGAGCTGCCTCTTATTAGAAGGGTCGCGCATGCGCGGTGGGGTTCATGAGCCTGGCTGGCTACAAGAGCGACGTGATCTCAAGGATAACAGCAGCATCGTGAGACACAATGCAAAAATTGACAGATATTGGATTTTCTTCCGAGCAACAAGAAACAAAAATAAACACAAACAACAAATAAAATCATTAAATTGTAACTCAACAATAACTGCTGCATGCTGAACGAAAACCTAAGTAAAGCAATGGCAGGGTTCCGGAGCCATAGTAAAACGAAGTAAACTCCCATTCAAGTTACACGAGGTAAGTCGGTTATTTACCAAAACCAAAAATATGTAAATATTTTCCACTCGAATCTGTCCTCATTACGATCGATGTGATGCAGCTATAGCCTAGGATTATAAGGTGTAGCTGTAGCTTGTCATTTCATCTTGTAAATTATTCCAGAATCGGATTCACAGATGCTCCGTCATGAAGGTTCACTAAATAAAATGGTACTCACAAAATCAAGCCGATCAACATAATCTACCCAGCAACTACATGATTCCCACTGGAGTGTCCTGCAAGTACTGCAGCAGAAGTTTTTGACTTAAGTAATTCACGATCCTTGGCTTTTGTGATCGTCGACATGATCGATGACTGTAGCACGTTCCAAAATAAAACTCTACTCAAAAAAAAAAATGGAGCGAAGCGATGCATGTCCATCTCCATGGCGTGCCTAAAAGTTATGTGAGGATGAACATGATGGCGTCAACCTCGGTGGAAGTTCAGGCAGTGCGCCAGGCGGGAAGGGTGCAAAGTTTTGAGGATAGCATAAAAAGGAGTTTATTTGTAAAGTGGGCAGCGAAAGCGTAAAATAGTGATTTTAGCACAATTGCTGAAGGTACGGATTTTGCAGATAGTAAGAAACTGCTGATGTAATCAAGTTTTTGGTTGCAGCTTGTTGCCTTTCATTTTTGTTTTTGAACTTTACCTTACTTGCGCTCAGAATCAAGAAATTTGCCCAATTCTGGGGTCTAACTGTTTTGGCAGCTCGTTGGCTAGTTTGGGCTTATTGACGTAAACGATACACCCTTGTGCATTCCTCAACGTAGGGTCTTGAAGGGGTAGTTAGTGGTCCGACGTTAACGAAGTGAATACAATTACATTCCTCACAGAATCAAAAGTAATTTTTTTGTATTTTACAAACAACTAGTTGAAAATCGTGCTACGCACAATGGGCCAAAGAGGTACAGGTATGAAGTTTTATTGCGTCCGGTCCCCCCCCCACCTTTAAAATTTAATATGTTAAACCTATTCAAGGTCAGTTCGTATATTATGAATCGCAGAACATCCCAGGACTTCCATTGTAATTCTTTTTGCCAAATTACGTGCTCGCACTGTAACTTTCAAATGCCACCCCATGCTCAGATACTTTTTATCTGAGCAGGCCTTATTACTGACAATATAGCTTTCCAGTGGCAGCAAGTGTGCACAGTGGGTACCCCGTGCAAAATTTGTTTGCTAATTTTTTCGTCTCATGATAGTTTGTTTTTCATTAATGCAGGAAGTAGCCAAGGCGACAGTGTGCCAATAGTTGCTTCCTATTACGAAAAATTCAAATGAGGTCGCGAAGCCCACATTTAAGAACTAAAGCACTTAATAATGTCAACTTTGTGACTTACCATTATTTTGTCAAATGTCAAGGTTGTGACATACCTTCAGAACCTATTTTGTTTTCAACTAAGATTTAACCAGAAACCTGGATCATTTCATTTTAGTTCAGAGTAACGAATCAACTTTCGCTGGCCGACAATGTTGCTTTCCGTATGCCAAAATATCGTTGTGCGGTAGTAATCGTAGATCTCTTGTGCACCAAAACTGTCGACAATGCATGGTTCCATGCATGCGCTTAAACTGTTGCTCCACTGCCGATGACGAGCCATGCTGCAGAGTGACAAAGCAAGGTGTCAAGTTTATCATATACGTAAATTGTTGCTCCACCAGACTGGCTGCTGCTGATGATGGTTATGATAAGCCATGCCGCCGTACCTTGCCGTAATTATTTTGTAGATATCTGAAATTTTTGTTAACCAAGGGTTTTGTGTCCAGCAGACCTATCGCACAATACTGTAAAAAAAAATATGAGTTTCCAAAGTTTTAACATCTGCTGCTAAAGCCGATGACTAATGCAATCAGAATCAACCGATATTCGATGTTGGCATCAGTGTATCTCTAAATGCCTTTTGCCAACGCTGAGCAGAAAATATGATGTTCAAGAATAAACAGCGTGGCCAGAATATCGATTTCTAGCTGAATACATCTTAAATAGCACAAGTGACCTTAAAACACAAAAATTTACAATTATTTAACTCGCAAAACTAAAAATTGAGGTCTTAACAAAACAAGTCAAGTTAAATAAAAAAAAAAGATAAAAAATGTCGCACACCTTACTCTAATTTATTACTTTGTAAATATTTACACTGTATCCAACTCGAAACAAACTTTCACCACATTTATATTTCTTTACAAATGCATTACATAGTTTATTTTGCTTCGGGAAAGAAATACGTAGGGAATACGAGCTTAAAAACAAAATTAACCATTCATGCTACCCGCACATGCAGCCTTGGGAAACAAGTTTCAATACTTTGACTAGGTATTTTCAGGAAGAAAAAAAAAGACAAACAAAACAAGAATGCAAATATCAACAATTGCATCAATCTATTCTTTCTGTATTTCAAGTAATATACAAAGATGGCAACTCCATCTACTTTTATGGTTAACCATTCCTGTCGTCCATCATACGCCCAGACACGTACCATGTGACCTTGGAAACATGAAAACTGGCAGCGTTATTGGCAAAATTCAAACGTTGTTATGACAAAATGATTCTCACTTCTGCACACAGACAGGCGGCTCGACAAAAATATGTTTACACAACTTGAGCTATTACAGTAGATTACAAATAGAAATCTCTTTGGCACAAAATATAGAAGGTTAATCTGGGTCACTTTATATGTGAAGAAGTAGTCAAATAATGAGGACAAAGAGGGTTTATCGAGGATTAATGTAAACCAGGGCCCAGAAGTCGAACATAGGGATGGGTCTGTTTTAACAAACAAATTCCAGTTACGGTTTTATTAAAATCATCTACATAAAAATCAAAAACTGTTGACAATCTTTCCGAACTGGTTGATTTTGGAAATTTTTTCTTAAATGTTGAGCAGCAATTCCAAAACTAACACCAAAAATAGAAATACCATTCATATGATTAAGTTGCCAAAGTGCAAGCTCTTTGCACCACCTTCTGTAAATTTCAGTAGATATCGCTGGCGTCTACTAATGGCAAGAAAGGGGGAAGATGAGGATAGGCGCACAAGTAGAAATTTACGGAGTAAAATTTTGGTTGGAAATATTTTTTGAAATATACATTTTAAAGGCCTTGCTGAAAAACAGAAACCAATACAAACGTTACAATGTGGTAAAAAGCTGAACCGAAGCTTCATATTCTAAAACCAGCCCATCCCTAGTAAGGAACACACAGCAAGGAAAAAGCTATCAAGATAGGCAAGAGGTGCAAAAGGGTGCAGAATAAGTTGAAGCAGTTTGTATCGACTAATAACTATGGCTCTTTGAGTCCAATTATCCATGCAAACAGGCCTACACATTCACAAAAGATTAACAAATTGTAAATGTAGCGTGTTACCCTCAGTAGGTACTGTGTAATTGTCAACTACACCTTGGACTGTAGCAAAATGTATGTAGCTGCAGCTAATAACTAAACTTCCAACATATACGCAGGCTTAATAATAAAATAAGACGTTTTACATAATTTTTAATGTGAAATAATTGAGCTGTAACTTTCATTCAGATTTCCAAAAAATTGCAATTGCAGAAGCCAGACTTTCTGTTCGTTACCCATTGTTGTTAGCAAACAAACACCTTTAACTGAAATTTCTATTTCAATTCCATTTTGCCTCATTTTCTGACTTTCTTTAAAGACTTCACTTGTAGAATTAAATCAACCCAGCATTCAACAAACATGAAGTAAAACTAACCGCCTGAATCAAAAACAAACAACACATCATTAATGTCGTGTAAACTACAACGATAATTTAACCCATTTTCTGTTCAATTCTTAAATTTGAACAATTTGTAACAAAACTTGGAACCACACAATTTGATTTCCTCCCAGATGATCGGTTGTTTCACTTAAAGGGATTTATGTTGCATCTAATCTTGCTTCACTATCCATTTCATGATCTTTTGAGTTACTAACCTGGTATCAAGAATGAAGCGATAAAAAACGAGTAAATAACGGTTCTCAGGATATTTGTTCCTGTCAATGTAGCAGCAGTAACAGGGAAATACAGTAGGTTTGCATCGGTATTTATCATGTAGCAGTGCTGAAAGCTTCTAATTTTCAAAAACTATCAGATACAAATGGAAAACAATTTTTCTTAAAGCTATCTAAGCAGGACGTGAACTATTTTACTAGTGTCAACTACATGTATGGCCAAAATCATAAATATGGCATAAAAGCATGAATACAGGTAGCTTGGCAGATTTAGTTCTGTTGTGAAAAAGAGGAAGAAGGGAAAAAAAAAATATGATGAGCCATGCAACGATGCATGCAACCAGAGTTTCGAGTTTATAAACTTGAGCACACATACCCCACCAAAATAAAATACAACTGCAGTAGGAATTGCCAGTTAACAATTAGTAATGATACCTTCACTCAACTCTCGTTGCTTTACCCGTTTTACTTGTAGAAATTTACGTGGGGGATCTGCAGAATGGTTTTTGTTTACATTGAGCAAAAGAAATTGCACGTTTTGTTTTGAGGACACACTAGCCACATTTTGGTTTGCAGAAATTACTTTCAAATGAATGACGCACTTACCATTTTCCAAAAATATCCAAAACATCCTTGGTTTACATTACAAAACCATTTCCTTCCAACCAATTAATACAGAATTAATCAAACTGATGCAGTAAGCAAGTATAACCCTGACAGAAATTCACAACCAATTACCCGACTTTCTGCAAACCCATTTAGGAGCAGCAGTAGTTCTAGGCGGTATGTTCTGATCAGTAATCTCATAGTGCTGCGGTTTACGACTTAACTCATTCTAAGAATTTTATAATTTTCAAACGGTTATGCCAATGTTTACATTTCAACTAAGAATGCCTTCGGACCTAAAATGAAATTAAATGAGGTCACTTGAAAGACCAAATTTCACGGGTGATGCCAAGTAACTTAATAAGTAGCTCCGTCTTATTTTGATACCAAAATTGACTATATAGACTTTCAGCAATAAATTAAAAATCATTTACCGGTACGTCTGTCCCAAAAAAATTACCACGTCTGTGGGTTCAAAAATAAAGCCCAGATTCTCTTACTTTAGTCATAAATAATGTTTTGCTGGAGTTAAGGTACAATTTTAAATCCCACAAAAGCAAGATAATTTCATTTATCTAACCTGATTACATACATGGA
The DNA here is from genome assembly GCA_023313725.1 of Lithobius niger. Classification (NCBI taxonomy): domain Eukaryota; kingdom Metazoa; phylum Arthropoda; class Chilopoda; order Lithobiomorpha; family Lithobiidae; genus Lithobius; species Lithobius niger. The sequence continues at coordinate 15,570 of JAHWFP010073897.1, read as the reverse complement.
CAAAAAAAGATCTTTTTCAAATACAGTAGAACCTCAATTATGTGAACCCGGATTATCCAAACCCTCAGATTATCCGAACTACCATTCTTACAAAATATTCAGACATTTACCATTTTTTAGAGAAGGGATAAGTACTGACTTTGCTTTATTTATTTTCCGGGAGTCATTTCATTCAAAATTTTCTTTTTAACAATCTTGTACAATCAAGCATATAGTTCACAAATACTAAAACTGTGTAAAGAAAAAGGTTTTCCTCTTTTATTTTGCATGCAAATTGGATTATCTGAATTTTCAATTATCCGAACACGACTTCGTTCCCAGTTCGTTCGGATAATCGAGGCGCACAACTGCACCAACTTTACACTTCGATAAACAATTACGGTACCACAGGGATCCAGAGTTAAGGGTCATTCAGTATTTCATTTACCAAAGACGTGTTATAAGTTTGTGGCATGCTTAAGCAGCCATCACCATATTGTTTTACATATGCTTTTTTGCGTCAGTAAATTACGGTAAAACAAAAATTGTTGAGGAAATACAATGAAAAGGAATTCTTTAACCGCCTTCCCTTCCTTATTTCGTAATCTCTGCCAAAATTTAGAAGATGGCACTACATTAAAAAGCACAAACTGAATAGGCCTGCAAACATGACTAAAAATATGTGCGGCTATGAATCAGTGTTAGTTGGAATACTATACTTTCTGCATGTAGTAATTTTTTAATATATTAACGTTTTGTGCATGGAATTAAGAGTGAATCATCACAATGCATTCCTTAAACTATTCCCTTTAACCAAATAATTGCACGTTAATTCTGACATAAATAGATAACTCCCAGAAACCAACGGAACTGAACAAACTAAACACAAGTATGAAAAGATCTGGGGTTCAAGCGCAGAGACAGCCATAACTTAATCATGTCAAAAGATTCCATAATACTTAACTTCTCAAGCACCCCCCCCCCCCTCCAACTACAGATGTTTGAGATCGAAACAAAATTCTTGTACAAGCATGGCAGGCAGAGAAATTGAAACAGAAATTAAAAAAGGACTTTGGCAGTACACGCACAGTGCTTATATCATTTGGAATGAAAAATAGAGAAAGGGAAGAAGAATTGTGAGAATTGTTGTACTTTTGAGCTGGACATTGATTAGGACAGAACTAGACAAAAAAGAAAAAGGCCCAAGCACACAAACAAAAAGTGCAGACAAAATGCACTTGACACGATCGTGCATAATGTCAAGTACACCAACAAATGATTGACTAATGGTGCACAGCTTGAGTAGTAGGAATCACGCTAGGTCACACTGATCCACTAAGTACTTACAATAATTAATAAAAATCTCATTCTATGTACAAAGGTACCAGTTAAATCAGTAATAACTACACGTGGACAGACACTGCGAAACAACTGGAAGCATTCTCTAGTTGCTTCACCCATCACGCCGAATGTAGTCAACTTTTCGTTCCTACTGTTGAGTTAGTCGGTGACAGTGATAGTGCTAAAAAGCGAAGTTAAAAAAGTTGTTGCTGCTGTTAACAGTATGTACGAGCAATCGGTCCACGTTTGTTTTTCCTTTTGGGGATAGTAGGAGTAAAGGTAAAACCACAAACAGAAACACGCTTCTCTACTTGGAACATTATAAAATAGGACCAGCTACATAGGAGCTGTAGAAAATACTGAATTCTCGCTACATTGACCAAATGTCACTCATTCGTAGCTCAAGCATTCAATGCTTGTCACAGTGTATACAGTTACGCAGTTTTTCATGGCATTCACAGAAGACAGTAAACACAACATAACACTCAAAGCAATAAATTAAAGCTCAATTTTGCTCGATTAAATTATGACAGCTGCTCACTTGTACACAGACGCCCAAATCTTTTATCTCGTGTGGTGAGGACCTAACCATCAGCCACCTTCTCAGAAGCTGCTTGTCAAGAGTACTGCAGGATCCGACACAGGAACCATAGACGCGTCATCGTTACACACAATAAATTCGAGGAACCACACACTGCAGATGGTAACAAGGCAAGTGTTCAAAAAGCAAACACCGATATGTCCATGGAACACTATTTCATACGCACTTAACATGGGCTTTGTTGAAAACAAGTGGTGAAAAATCCCTTCCTTCCTCAACCACTACATTGCTTTTGTTATTTTGGGAAGACTGTAGATATTCTTGGCCCTCCAACAGTTAGTTATGCCAAATGTAACTTTTGCTTTTGATACCAGTCATACACCCATGCATGCTTATGTTTTATAACACAAAACTGAAATGTTGCTGTACTTCCCCCTTTCATACTACATTCTAGTGTCAGTTATTCCCACAATTACCCTAAGAACCAAACACTGAAAAATATTCAGATTCAAGTATTCCAAATCATTCATCACATTTTGATTAGGCTATCAATTGTGATGATTAAAATTAGTTTTCCATGCATACTTCTATGTAACAGCTCTAATTTTAAAGCAGCAAATTTTGAGCTATCAGATTTTAAACCAGTAAAAAAGTCCCACTGTTTGACACACTTACATTAATGCACGAAATACAGAATTGAACGGCAAATTGGGTGCGACTTAAGTGTACTTAACAGTTCTGTTAAACTAGTACACGTCATGTCGTCAAAAATAAACGAACGGCTTAATTCTAAAAGTCTACGGTGCAGTTTTAATGCAATGATAATAGAAAAAATTGCAAACGTGAAAAGACTAATTATATTAATAATGCAACAAGATAATTAGCTAAATCTTTCAGTCACCCAAACTATTTTAAACAAAGGAAAACAGAACAAGTACTAACATCTTTGAAATCATTGGGAAGGGAAATACTACGCGTTGCACTGTAAAAAATTTGGCAATTATTAAATTACTTTTGCACACTTCATATTATTAATAATTTACCCTGGTTAAGGTGGAAGATCACATATAGCATGGGTGCCATGATTGGCTGTAAATGGTAGTTATTCTTATACAAAAGTCGACAATGAATTTAGTTTTTACCACAATTCATTAACAACAAACCAATTCTCGATAATAGTCGTATATATTACTATATTTATATATATATGTATAACATTATGTGGTTACCACCGAAATATCTCTGTAAGAGAAATTTCACAAATTAACTTCACAAATAATGTGTGTGTAAATGACCCCATTGCCTGTCTTTTGCATCCTGAAAATTAAATTTGAAGTAAAAAGAAAAAGAGACTAGTTTGTAGTGGTACAAGGAAAGGATAGTTCACCTCTGAACCAGATTTACGAGGTCTTTAATGGTGTTCTGTAAATCAGTGAAGAGTTTTGGACTATCGGCCGAGTTATTTGAACCACTCCGCCTCAGTGATGTTGCCTGTGTTTCCAGACGTGTAAGCAATTCTCGAAAACGGAATCGTCCATGTGGTGGAATGTTGTCAGCGTACCCACTACAAGAAGAATGAAACAGTGTAACTTTGTCCGACAGCTGCATGAGCGGAACACTGCTCAAATTGGACGCAGATTTGAGAGATGAAATGCTCATCTCGAGAGCACTTGAGATCTCCATGATAGACTCCTTACTGCTTTTGTCAGTGCTGGTAACGGGAGCTGTACTCCCACTACCTACTACACTTTCCGACCCTTGCACTGGTTCAGTTTCTGAAACAGAATCGGGAACCTTCGTAAAGTTTCGTGGCAGGACTTGCGGCTTACCAGCCTTTGCCAGCGGGGTCAGCTTGGTGACAGCCGGCTGAGGGGGGAGCACGGGCCGTGCCCCCTTCAGAGCTGGCTTGATTGGCACCATTGGTTTGTTGCTGTTAATACAGTCTTTATCCTTATTCTCAAGGGAATCTGAAGATGTTGTAGAGCGGAGAGCCTTGGGTTTGGTGGAACCCCCATCTACTTGCAAGTTCTTTTTATTTTCCGGCGATTGTGTAACTAGTACAATATCCGGCTTCGGCAAGTTCACATCAGGTCGCATGGGTGAGTCCTGTTTTTCGTTTTCGGCCACTTCTTCGGCCTTCACAACTTTGTTGTCTTGAATTTTCTTTCCACCATCGCCGCCTCCTCCGCTTTGGTTCTGCTTTTCACCATCTTCATTTCCCTGAACACCTTCACCAGCTACTTTCTTCAACTTGAGTGAATCCGGTCGCCTTGGTAAAACTTTTGGGCTCATTTTACGCTCCGGAATGGCCTGAATATCTGGACTGTTCAGGCCTTTGTCGCCGTCGCTGCCACCACTGCTTTCTTTCTCCCATAGTTTTTTCAAGCTGCTGATACCACCGCTTTGCCGCCGCTCATCTTCATTGTTAATAATCTTTAGGTCCGTGTCGCCATCCAACTCCACCAAGGTTTCCTTTGTAGCAGCATTATCCTGTGCACGCTGGCTGGCAATGTCGGGAGCTGTCTGTAACGTAGGCGTGTGTTCTTTTTGCTTTAAAGCTTTTTGGCGTAGACTCTCGAAAAGTTCTGACACCAACTGAGCAGCTGGATTTTTTGGAGAAGCAGGAGATGCACAATTTACTTTCTCCGACTCCTTTGATAGACGCTTCACTTCGGGTGGAGTGTCATTTTTGGTCCCAGAAGTCAGATTGGTCCTTGCCGGTTTTGGTGGTTTATGGTCTGCTGTTAAGTTCTGATGAGCCGCCATAACCGCTCGTGTGAAAGATGACACTTCGGCAGCAGCAGCAGGATCACTAGGACTAAGAATGTGAGCTACACTACCACTGGGTTCTGGAGAACTTGTGACTATTTCTTTTGGTAATCCAGGACCCAAAGGAGATGTTCTCGATTCTCGTTTAATAACTGTAGCATAGTCTGATCTTGGTCCTGCTTTGCCAGTGGGCACACGGGGAGGACTAGGTGGACGTTCTTTGGGACGTTTTCTCAGTGTCCTTCTCACTGACCCAACTTGGAATGTAGTTACCGAATTGGGTGAAAATGCTGTCGATTTTAAAGCATCTGAAGATTTTGCACTATCAGCCGAATCTGAAGACCGGTCTTGCTGAAACGCACCAAAGTGGGTAGAAGCACTGTGCGACTCAGGTAGGCCATCAGATTTGCTGTCACCTCCTCCCTGACGAAATTTGGAACTGGATTTTGAAGAGCGCTGCACCCGAGGCGAAGGCACAGGTTTAATTAGAGCCTGCTTGATCTCAGGGGGAGAACATAAGTCTTGGTTGCAGTTAACAGACTGCTTACTGTGTGTCAAGTCAGATTTTTGTCGTTGCAACAATGGATAAACACGAGGACTGAACTTGGGAATGCTGAAGTCAGACGGAGGCTGAAAGCCACTGGCTGAACTAGAGCGCATCATGGCGGAAGGGCGCAGCAAGCTTTCTGTCCGCAACTGACGCTGACTACTGACACCACTGTCGCTGTGATCAACATTGAAACTGCCACTAGTGCTGACGCCGAAAGATCCAAGACGTTCTTGTAAGCTCACAGCGCCAGGGGAAGCCTCCGATGGATCAAACTCATCCTGGATAGTTTCAAACTGTGTAGTTCGTTCCAACCCATCCTGACCAGACTGTTGATGCTGTAAACCATGTTGGCGTAGAGATTCCAAATAAGCACCAATTCTTGCACCCTTGGGCAGAGTGCCATACCTGTTGATGGCTCGCTTCACATTTTGCACTTCAAGAGCGGCTATTACCTTCTTGGGTTGCTCACGTACCTTGTCGAGCTCGCGCATCTTCTTAACGTTAGGCGGGTACCTAATTTTTCTGGCCTTCTCGGAATGCCCCGCCGTTCCGCCCGAGTCTTCTTCCGTTTCAGGCGTTCGGTCTCGAGCTTCACTCTCCGTGTCTTCATTGCTGCTGTTAAGGTCCTGCAGTTCACGGCCTGTGCCATCATCTCTGCCCGGATCCGACGGATCTCCAGTTGAACTTGGCGTCCGCTCACGGTCAGTGTAAATGCTGTCCCGAAAGGAGCTGGTCCGTTTGGGTGGGGTGGGCGCCTTCTTGCTGCGTGGCCCACGCAGTCGCAATTGCACGGAACCCTTGGTGGGGGCAGTGAGTCCAGACCCCCTCCCAGGGTGGTCCCCTACTGACACTGCCAGGATGGTGCCTGAAACCAATAGGTGCAAAGAAGAAATGGCGTAAAGAAAAGAATTTCCTATAATGTACACACTATGGCTAGTCAGGTACAAACAAGAACAACTAGTTTCGCAGGAAAAGTTCACATACTATAGATACATGAAGTATTTATTATGCAAATATTAAATTCCGAAGCTACCAGCATAAGGTTTCGATACTTCTTTAAAATAGCACCACAATAGCTACTCGGTTATAATTAATTACAGCGCAATTAGCTTTTTCTAAAATGTCTCATTTTATGCAGTAATATCATATTCAGAAGACTAAAATACTTTTGAAATGATGTAGAGTATAATTCCCAATTAATCAACCACCCACTCTTGAAAAAGTTCACAAATATGACAATACTGACAATATGGCAATATGGAAAGAAATTGAGCTTAAACTATTCTTTTCATGGGCATGGATGGACCGACATACGGTTTTTGGTTCGGCTTGCACGTTTTGGAATAGCCTTCGTGAGTATCATGTTTTGGCTCCTTCCGTCAAGAGTTTTAAAAATCAACTGGACAATCATTATGCAACCCAATCTGACATTAATTTTGTGTAATTAAACGTAATTGTGTAAGGCAAGCATTGTAATATTATTTTATTACTTATTTTTAGCTTTGAACGTTTTGTAACACTACGTATTTTCCATACTTTTAGATCAGTATTTTAGTTTCGATCCAGCATGCATTTAATCCTTCGTGTATTTAAATAATTCTGATCCCACATGAACTGACTTAAAAGTCTGTTCGGGTTATTAGGGGTATATTCGATCAGCTTTTTTCCTGCCAAACTGAAATCAAGCAAGCCAGTCCAAATAAGACCAGAATACCAAACCGATCACTGATGATGATTTTGTCAAATTCCTAACTGTCTTAAGAACTAACAATCTGCACCAGTAGAACTGTAATAATTCATAAATTTATACAAAAGTTGTTCTTACTGTGTACCGATCACTTGAGTCAAGCGCCACTAAAAGATTGCAGAAAAAAATGCTCGACACCTTTTTAATGGTGTGCCAATACCAATTTTCCGATGTCGATTCCTTCGATATCGATTCCATCGAAATGCCAATTCCGGTTCCGATACCACGGAAATTTTAAAACAATGCACCGTAGTAAGTTACTGAGGCACTTTGGCTTGTAATTTTCTTTCAACTGTTTTCCAGATTAATTTTTACATTCTTTCCCCAACCCAAAATACATTCACATTAAATGTTATCTCCCCCCAAGAAAAATATACTCTGGTTATAATAACGGTAATGTAAATAGATTTTTCCTTAATAGAAATAATTTTTTTTAATTGCCAGTATCTAGTGGGCAACTCAAGCGATGATCAACACGTGCTCTAGAATTTTTGAAGGCCTTGGCTAGGTTTCACGTTTTCTCGCTTCCGATCGTCGCTTGAAAGAAGATGTCCAAGAAATGGCAAAGTGAAACAACACAAAAGAGCAATGATATTAGCTTTAATAAATTATTTGGAATAGTTAAGTTTCACTAATTTATACTTTGTTAATTCTTTCCGAGCAGATTAATTTAGAATTAGGCTTCAGTTAGAAAGAAATTTTATCGGGGAACCAATTTTGATGGAATCTGCATCAAATTGGTGAAAATTTTCCGATTCCGAGTCCAATACCGACACCCTGGAATCGACCGATTCCAAGGTATCGGCATCGGAAATTGCATACCACTATACCTTTTACTTATTGGCAAATGAACAATATGTCAAATACTCACCGTTCAATAACGCTGAACTGAAAGTCAAAGGTTTTCACCACTTTTGGTTCAGTGTTATTGAACAGTGAGTATTTATCATGAACTTTAACCAAAGTAAAACTACTGAGTCGACCGATTTATCGGTATTCAAAATGAACATTACGTAACTGAAATAACCTAGAACTTAAAAGGTAAGTATTTGAAAGACAGTATAAACAAATATTAGGCCACGGAAAAAATCTTTGCCTCTCAGGCCCCTTCCTGTGGTGACCTAAAACCCTGTGTTCAAAGGTTTTTACTGCAATTTGAGATGACCGTTTTGCGTCTTAAGAAAGTCAGAGCAAAGTTCTATACAGTTAACTTGTGTAGTCAACTTTTGGGTCTTAAACCACTCTATATTTTACGATACTATCGAAATCCAATATCAATATTGATACTTTCTTGGTATCAGTAGTGGTATTGAAAATCAATAATTGGTATCGAATTTCGACAGTATCGAAAAATTATTGATGGCTCCAAAAAAACTGCATTATCACAACAGTATCAAGGTGGACTTGGAATAGCAAATCAATTTCAAGAGCGTACTTCGTCGTGGATGTATGTTTGATATCGTTTGCTAAGTTGGCACGTTTTTAATGGGTGACCTACCTACGAATTGACACTAACGTTTGTGGAAGTAGTTTGCATCAGACTAACCATAAAATCCCAACAAGAATGGTACTTACAGGAACATAATATGTTACAATTGAAGACTGTCTGTGTAAGGATGCAAATACTTTTTTTACCATTATGTTGCTTGGTGCTTTTGATTAGTGTGTCAGTGCACCTTGAACCATGACTGGAAATCACAGTAAATTCTTTTTATCCAGTTTGTGTTACAAATTAATATATATTACATTTCTAAAATGTATGTTAAAAAAATAGAATATTGTCAGTGAGAGACCCAATCGAATTAACCCTTTTGAGTCCGAGCTACGATACATCGTTGCACAAAAATGACGCCGAAAACGTCCGAGGAACGATACATCGTTTCGCTCAGTTCTACGCCCTGTTTAAAAAAAAAAATCCTATTGCGAACATTGGAGGGTAACTCCGATTGAAGTAGGTATTTTGGAACGTATATTTAAGGTTTATTTCGGTTTATTTAATTCAAATCATCTTTTTATTACCTTAATTCGATGTTATTGTTGGCATCGTGGCCAAAATCGGCGTGAAAATTGCGTTTGTTTGCTGAAAACAGCCCTCGGTTCAAACGATCGTATCTCCGGAACTACGCAACGTGCAGCCGCCATCTTGAGCGTGTTCTAGAGAGGGGATTCCCAATTTTCTAGCCCGCGAAAAATGATGTCATCAACTCCAACGTCACTGCCTGTATTCCTCGAATGAAAAGTGCTGTTTCAACGGCCCTTGTTCAAATTCTTCCCGATTGGTTCGTTCGCGGCACGTGACGTCCATTCGTGACGTCACGCGAAGTGAGTCAAGGTCGTATCCATTGGCGCTAGCAGGAGTGCGTTCGCTTGCGGGTAGCCGGTCAATATGGCCGCTCAAGACGAAATGGTAGTGAGCTTTCGGCGATCGTAAATATTGGGGGAATAAAGCAACTTTAAACTATTTTTACGGTAATAAAACATAACATAATGATTTCAGAAGTAATAACAGGCGTTGTGATGGAAGAATATCGAGTGGATGTTATCAGTCCGAGTACTGTAAGTTGAAACTTTCGTTAGCGCTGTTTACATAGTCGAACTTTAGGATTTTTTTTAAATAAAGAAAACGTAGGACGATGGTCCCAATTATATTTCTGTTCAATAATTTACAATGTAATTATTACGTCTGCGAATTTTTATACGCCAAGACCGCATAGTTTTTTTAGTACAATTTATTTTCGTGAGGCATGCAACTTGTTCATGGCATCCATGTTGCGGCCATGGCCTTTCTCGCTCGCGAATTGAAAAAATGGCTCGGACTCAAAAGGGTTAAACATGAACAAGTTACAAAATTTGCTGTTTCATAAGTACATTGTAATATATATTAAATTATATTTTATTTATGTAATGTCAAATAGTTAAAAAATCCAAAGGCTATAGTTTGTTCCACATTATGTTTTCAGAAAACTGACTGGACAACGACTCGTTTCCTTGCACAGAGTGCAAAAACATGTGGATATCACACTTGTAGACTCAACAAATTTACTGTTAGCGTTTACGAATGGGATGTTTACGGATTTTTTTCACTCATACTGGAAGAAAACTTAGCGTCATACAGTCAGTTTTCTGAAAACATAATGTGGAAGAAAGTATAGTCAGCATTTATTTTTTAATTTCGGTAGTCTGTTTTGTTGAACACGCCAATTAAAACCAATATTTGTTCCCCCATATAGGCCTAAAGAAAATTTTAAGATTATTTTTTTACACAATAAAGTTACGCTGTATTAGCCTTACTGCAAAAGCATAAAGTTTTTAACACGTGAAATATTTTCGTTTGAAGGTTAATTCTAATTGAGGAATAAAAGAAACTATTTGGAAAGGAAGCATTTTGTTATGCTTATTCTAACTACTCTCTTTTCAAAAGGTATTGGCATCGAGAAGAAATCGTGATACCAATCCTCATAGAGTTGAAACCGGGAACGACATCCCCACATCAACCAAACCTGCCGTTGCTGCCCTGGCCCTTTGATCTGCTTTCTGATCCGATTTCTTCCACGTATGCAAAATGTCCTTCATAGTTGAACGATGATGCAAATCGCACAGTTCACATACTTTGGTGACGAAGTTTCAGGGCTTGCACTCACGGCAAAGAGGGTGAAAATCTCTTGACTGTTTCTTGCAGCTACACGCATCAAATTTCTTCGAATTGAGTCTCCCACGTAATAGATCGTTTGATTCTTCTATCGTGGTCATAATTCTGCCCAGAAAAGTTGATAACTTTGCTTCCAAACAAGAAAACAAAGGCAGCGATGCCAAACACGTCCTACCCTAACAACGTGCTCAAAATGTGATGAGGGGAACAAACAAAATGGCGGCCTCCTAGTTAGGAGTAGCAGCGCCCCTGGCGGGAGAGGAGAGAAAGTTTGGATACAAGCTAAAAAAAGGGAGTTTTTTAGTTGATAAATGAGCAGTGATAGCGTAAAATGATGATTTTAAGCATAATTACTGAAGTAAGTATTTGCAGGTAGTAAGAAACATGGTATCACACACCCGAGATATTTGCATAGTACAGTGTACTTTGTTTTTAACGCAAACTTTTTGCTTCTTAGAGCAAACCATTTCATATTGAAAAAATTACCAAAAGAATGACTCTTGAATTACGAAATAAAAATAAAAAGTCTGGTCACCAGGCCACTTTTGCATATTCAGGAAATGCCCGAGAAAAAAAGTATTTTTTTTTCCAAGGCCTTAAGCAATTGACTTAATTGCTTTACTTACGTTAGTAAGCGTACAACCACCTTATTAGACTACCCTGAAAGCTACATGTCAACCATCCTAACACTGTACTGAACAGTGTTAAGGTAGAGATAAATACATACCTTTCTCTTCGTTATGAACAGTATGGACATTTGGAGTGCTGCCGCTGCGACTTGCTTTGTAACTCATGTTCATCGGCCTTTTTTCTAGTTGTTTCTCAACCTCTGAAATTTGTTAAGAATTTGAATTACTAAATTAACAAAGCCTTTTTACAAGGCACTAGCCCAACATTATCACGGTATACTAGTTCCGTGTCTGTAAAACTGATCAGTGTCCACACACACTGTTCCATGTAAACAGAGCCACGTTCTTTCTAGGATACTTTTTAATGGAAAATGAAGCACAGTTATACAAAATTTTCATAACTGTCGACTCCTCCACAAGAGGAGTCGACAGAAAGAAACGGTGTGCTTGCCTGATGAAGATAGTTGGTTGTGACCGTACGTCTCCAGCTGTTATATGGCTATCAAAAATTTGCCAAGATATCGATATATCTTTGTCTTTGAAATTTTGCGTAACTGTGTTTCGTTTTCCAATGGCTGATACATCTCAAAGTAAGAATCTAAACGTTTTTAAACTTTTTAATGGAATTTAGCGAGAACAAATGCTGTGAAAGTTCCACAATTTTGTAGCATAAAAGATAAATGTGTCAGGGAATTTTGGCTAAGATTGCTGCAATAAACTGTGGAACTTATTTTACCACACATATCCACGATATTTTGAAACCTTGGCTTGCACAAAACTAAATCATTCCTCTAGCAGCCACTTAAATGCCTCCTCTCTTCCAACATCCTCTAAAGTAAAAGGACGTTCGTTTTTCTGGAAAACTACACACTGGATAAACCTACGGATTATTTTGTTGTAGGCTACAAGCTTACTACTATGAATCTAACTACGCAAATCACAAATGAGCACGCATACCCAGCCACATTTAAAAGTTTCACTACCAAGTGGCCGCACAAAACAGTTTAAAAATAAATTTTTTTATCATCATCCTCAACTTTATTCTTTGGGATGCTAGAAAATTATTATGTTAGAATACTTAAAATATATTTTTATTGTAGGTAATAGGTTTGACTTTTCCACTCACTTATTTCACTCATCTGCTGACTTATTAGCAGTGAGAAAAAAACTTTTGCTTACAGATTTCCTATTACACAAAAGTTTTAGAAAATCATACTTTGCATTCGCAAATCTTTATTGCTGACTGTAGTGAAAAGTGACTATCCCTTCCTTTCTGAAAGATGTGATAAAACTCGTACGAAAAAAGTTGTGAATGTGAGAAAAATGACTCCCAAAACATACAAGTCCAACATGTAGACCACTTTAACAATACGTCTCAAACCAAACCACATTAAAAGTACAAAACAAACCTTCGATAATGCTAGAGTTCTGGAACATGGTCTCCAACGCATTGTGGATGTCCTTAAAAGTCGGTCGCTCACCAGGATTCCACTGCCAACCTACAACAACAACAAAAAACATCATTAACGTACATAAAATTGGCAAGAAAACATAACTGTTAACACATTACTTAGATATGTCACAATTTCAATTCAACACAAGAACAAACTGTTATATGAAGTATGCAGTAGGAAATTTTGTTAGCCTCAACCATTAATCAATAAATAGAGGCAATTTAAATAATTAAAGTAAAACGTACATGAATGCATAAGCTCATAAATATTAGGAGGACACCCTGGAGGGCATTCCATCCTATAGCCACTCTCCAACATGTGGTACACATCAGTCAGGTCGACACCTGGGTAAGGAGACATGCCGTAGGTTGCTATTTCCCAGAGGAGGATACCAAACGCTGAAATGAATAAAAAGAAGTGAAATTAAAAATTGCTACAATCAAATCAACCACAAATTATTTAAAGCGATTGATCTCAATGCTAGGGCTAAGACATCAATATGGTAAAATGCCTAGCTTTTCCAAAAACTAAAGACACTCTACAGCAAGAAACTGACTAGCAAAGCCACAAAAATGAACATTTTTCATAAACATTGCCCTTTCCATCTTAAATCGAGCTGCAAACCTATAGCTTGCTTGTCTTACTTAGTATTAGTATCTGACGCACAGTACTCGACCTGTACCAGTGTCTGATCAGCAAAAAGTGTATTGGTGCAGCCCAGATCAAGATTAAGACTACAAAATTGTCAGTGGAATTGCCATTTCTAGCTAGATTGTCAATTTAAAACCATTAAACATTAGTAAAAAAGCACCGTTTGAAAACAGATTGAAAAGTAGTGTTTCAAAAGTAGTGTTCAAGAGGTTAATCTTTAGAATACTTCTACAAATTCGTAATTTCTTAACTGACTGCTGAAAAGAAATGTTCGATATTGTCAAATCGCAATATTAGAGATTTCCGCTCATTTCTACTGTCCAGAACTTTTATTACTTGAATAGGTCAAGCCTTTATTGATTAATTTCAATTTCCTATTTGTTGTAGCATTACTAAGTCACGTTAGGACATCTTTAAGCCTTTTACAAATATAGATACAACAGACAGCTAGATAGACAAAGAGAAACAAGCTAACTAACTACTGGCCCCAGAAGCAGAATATTTTCAGCCGGTCTGCGACAACCTTTTTGCAAGCTAAAAATGGTCTGCGGGAACAGGGAGCTGTCTGCGGGTTGAAGGAAGGGTGTGAAGATGGAATTTTGCATTGTGCAAAATTTTGAGTTAGATCCATTTGAGTTCATGAACAAGTTTCTTGCGAGAACTTTTTTCCACACCTTTGTAGGTTGTTTTTGCTAAACAACTTGAGAACGACCAAACCTATCGTCTTGACAATAGCACCATTCAAAAGCTCTCGAAAAAACGGTTGAAATGGTGTCTATGAACATCAAAATCGGTCAACTTTTGGCGAAATTATCGCAAAAAGAAGACCAAGAAAGAAAAAAAGTGCAGGATAAAGCGTACTGCAACACTGCCAGCCGTACTGCGTCGCGTGTCGCTCTGATTCTGCTACAGGGCTGCTGGCTACTTACTGTATTGACCCGATTGTAAGGCGATTGACGTTTTGGGCTCATAAATTCAACAAAAATTAACAGGCACAACAACATGTGGCGAACAACTTTCACCCAAATTCCGCCAGTGCCTCTCTTGCCAATATAGGTACCACACTTATTATTACTGTTAAGCCAATGCCGATTCAGAATATTTTTCATCATATGGATTTCTTTTTTAATTTTGGTTCCATAACAGTTTTTAAGGTCCACTGTTGGTTATATTATAGTTTTTGCTAAATAATTCAAAAACTTTGAGCTACGGTCTCCTCATTAGCACCAATGGATAGCTTTCGAAAAAACAATTAAAATGGTGTACTCAAAACTTCACAATCGGTCAAAAATTTGTCGAGCTATGGATTTGGATGCAAATGTAAGACAGTTTTCAGTTTTCAATGAAGAAATTAAAAAAAAAATACCGTCTTACATTCGGGCCAATACGGTAACTATTTATTAATCAACAAGTTTATTAAATCTTACCCCAAACATCTGACTTCGTTGAGAACTTGTTGTAAGCTAACCCTTCAGGTGCTGTCCACTTAATCGGGAATTTGGCTCCTGCGTGAGCAGTATAAGTGTCATCTCTCATTAGCCGAGCCAGGCCAAAGTCGGCTACTTTCACCAGATGGTTCTCTCCAACTAAACAATTTCTTGCTGCCAAATCCCTGCAAATTGCACCAAAGCAGAACATCTTAGTAACGAATCAACACTTCTAAGGATACCATACTTTAAACCCCTGGCAATGAAATACAAAAAGAAGTGCAATATTTATTAATAATGCATCGTCAGAAGTTTAAAACAAGATGATGACGAATTGATTGTTAACTGTGACCTGTTTGTTAACCAACCTCAACTTGCTGCAAAGATAGTATTAACTCACTCAAAAACGCAACACGCAAAAATCTCTGCATTACTGATTTTTCTGTGGTAAGACATCATAGTTTGTGGCAACAAGTGAGGAAAATTTGACCTAACAATGCATATGAATGTACCACTACGAGATACGACAAGGAACAAAGAATGCTGTGCAGCTGTATTTTGCAAAAAAACACGGCCGTGCAAGTATAACTTTAAGACGATAAAATTGAGATGTTTACATGTTGTTTAATAAAAATGTGGGTAGTTTTCGTAAAAAAAAATCAGTGCAGGAACCCTCAGCTATAGACGGCATGTTCCCCCCCTTATGATTTTCAAAGCAAAGATCACACCAGCCTCGCCAATTCCAGGAAACGTGGGGAGAGCTACAGGGGAGGGGGTATTCGGGAGAAGAAAGGCTTTACTCTGAAATGATTGTCACATCAACCTATAGTTTT